>DF237509.1:0-58111 GCA_000708835.1 Klebsormidium nitens
ACGGTCTCAGCTGAGCCTACTAGGCTAGAGTGTAGACCTAAAGATAGGCCGTGACTCGGAACACTCCATATACATTGTGTGAACTTGATTGATTGAATATCACTTCCAACAACGCTGTGTTTCAACACAATCTACTGCAAAGCCTCAAATTTCGCCGGCCTCGAGACTCGTGCGACAAGCCCGTAGATTTCAATTGATACAAATACTTTGCCAAATTTCTGCGCCGCAGCCTGGTAAATCGCCCGCCCGCGATTTGCACCGTAGCGGTCCCGTGATGCAAAGAACGGGCTTTGAGCAATGTCACCTAGATGTACGAGTCTTTTGAAGTACGGTTGAATAATCCGATTGATCCAACGGTAGACGATCAACTCGACGCAATTGGATTTAGAACATTTAAGATAAGAATCCGATATAGTCAATGTCGGCCGGCGGCCCGGCACTTTCGATTTCTAGTGATTACGCCACTCGCTTCATTTAGTAATCCAAACCGCAAACCCAATGCATCAAAATGGTTACAAACTACTGTACAACTTATCCGAATTGAATAAGATATATTAATTATATAATATATGAATTGAATGAATAAGTCGAAGACGGCATCCAATCAATAAATCCAACACTTTATGATGACCAGAGCCGAGTCTTCCCGGCCCTTCTCTATATTCGAATAGCTTCCCTGTCACCTTTCATGACGTTGTACCCAACACTGTTGCTTGAACCACAATCAAGAGTTTTGAGTGAACATTCCAGGCTTTGTGCTAAGAATGAGCCTTTGGGCCTCAGAGTCTTAGAATTTGCTTTTCTTGCGTTTGCTTTGGGTGGATTGCATGCTATGCCAAGTAGCTCGGACCTTCTATCTTCAACTCCTTCGCAAGATTGACCGGTTATTCTTATTAGTAAACCCAGCAAGGCATGCACCGCTACTCTTGCCATCATCAAGTTGGGCCATTTTCACAACTGCCACCGGCCGGCAGGATCTAACTTTGGCTCTTAAACCTCTCAAAGTCCTTGCATGCCACAACAATGGCTTTGGGCCCTTGGTGGCAAGCTTAACTTCCACTCAGGCTGTCAGATTCTTTTTAGGCCACTGCGTCATGCATTCAACATGCTGTTTCTTTTAATGATGGTCCTCAACTTCCGATTTTGCCTACTTGGGATGCACTAACGCGGCCATGCCAGTAGCCCAAATGTTATTGCGGATAGAAACTGCACTTCGTCGCGAAGTTTCAAAGATACCAGACCGCCAATGATAAGTTGGAGGTCCGAGCATAAGTTCAAAGGGCCGCCCGAAGTTGAGTCCTGAGCACAATCTAGCCACCTCTATGACGTGCCTGGGCGTATCGTCCATCAGTGAGATATCGAACAAAAGCCTCAGAGCCGCTGAAGTGGCAGCCGGGTGCCGCACAAATCGGCTTCTTGTGTGACGAAAGATTTAAGTTTATCCGCAGTGAAGCAAGGTGACGCCGTGTACTCAGCACCGTGGCCGCCTAGAATATGTCGACGTGTCCGACCGTAACTTAAACTTCAGTCCGACCCTAGATCTTTGCCGTCACAAGGCCCCGGGCCAAGTCTTGAGTAGAACACTCAGCGGTCATTGTATGGCAAGTTAAACTTAGTATGCATGCATGAACTTAGATGTTTTCTGCCATGAATCTAGTGACTCAGCAACCGTGCGTTCTCGGAATTGGGCGCAGTACATAGCGCTTCGTTTGATTGGCGATCGTCCCGCATGGCCCACCCGCCATGCTTTCTGGCCACACTCTAGCCATTGGCCCCATGCCATACCGTTATGGTGCTAAACATTGGCCCAAGTCAAGTTTGGCATTCGGATGCATATATAATATGGGTGATGATCTAGCAAGTCTGCCGGTGAACTTCGGACTCTAGTGACACGTACTAGCCGCTGCGGCCGCGCCGGGGCCGACTCGATCATGTGTACCAATCAATTGAGCGGAGACCCCAATTCGGATCATCGTGACACTGTGAAAAAGGTGACACTGATCAAGTAGGCTTTAAAATGTCACAGGCTGATACGATAATCAGCGTAATTCACAATAATTACGATGTACTAAAGCCTGCTTGAAAGCGGTTGGTGACTAACTTTGTCAATCCCGCATGTAAATAGACAAACTTGATCGGTGTAAGTTAAGAAGACTCAGTCTTGGCATCCTTGCATCATCAGAGGCTTGCCATGTGTGCCTTGACGAAGCTCGAGTCCGTAACCTTCGGGAGGAAAGTATCACGCCAAGCAAGGGGGCTTCAATCGGCTTATGCATACGGGGAGTCGGAATCACGGCATTGTCGGAAACACACGGCGTGCCGTAGTGATATTGAATGAGCATCGTCATGCCGCAGTTTCCGGCTTCATCCTCTTGATCAAACATTTTTTCTTCCGAAGAAGTATTTTGAAGTGCGGGCTTAGCCGGGATGGCACCACAGAGTTCCTGCCAACCACTGTTCTTGTGTGGCGGCCGCATATATTCAGCCGGCCAACCCACGTGGCACGCGTGCCACGTGGGTTGGCCGGCTGAATATATGCGGCCGCCACAAAAATGGAACGCGTTCCATTTTCCGAAAGCCCGTGACATGTGTTTTTGACATGGGCGACACTATCATATTTTGACACTGTAAGCCCTCGGAAGGACGAGTTCGACATATGCACCATCGTGTGCCACCGGCAAGGGTTGAAGGCTGAATGTACGCATGAACCTAGATATCAACCCCGTCGCGTAATATGGCAGTGCATGCATCGTGTTCAGCTACGTGGATAGTATAAGCATGTTCAATCGGTCACCGGGTACCGCCAATTGGTGCCAGAGCTATGCCCGCGCGAACGATTTAAATTATAACCCAATTTTATGCTTGACTAGCTTGCTTTCACCACAGTGCGAGACTCAGTCAGTCATGAGATGATGCTGTTGCGATTTACTTGTCAATCATGTGCCGCAAAAGGGGCTGATCAATCTACATCGTACAAGAATATTTTCGCAAGATTCTCCAACCTTCCTATATTCAACGCGTGTGGATGCATAAGTTATAGAACCGATACATCAAGCGATGCAACAATGCATAGGTCAAGCCGTGGCACCAACACGCAAAGAGATCGTGCTACTTAGATTTGCATTTCGATTGGATGCGAGTGCACTTGAGGTTGCATGCCATCAAGCATTTGACTTCGGGCCGTGAATGAATGTTCAGACACGGACCCCATTTTGATGCAAGGTCAAGGATTTGCACCTTAGTATACCTAGTCCGAAACAATCCTCACTTTTCGACCCTGCATATGGTCTAGGTTTAAGGCCAACTCAAAACAAGGTGGTCTCAAGTCTGACGGGCAAAGAAGCTGAAAACCGTTATCCTCTGATTGGTCACAAGTTGTGTACACTCTTAGGATACCTTATCTCATTTCTAACCACCGGCTGGTGGTGGCAATCCCAATTCTTGGGAGCGTGTCGAATGCAGCTCTTCTAATCGGAGCTAGAACACGTGTCGTCAATAGGGGACTCCGGACAAGGTGGCAGAAGAGCAACACAGTACAGCTTGCTGCTGCTATACTTTTTCACCACCGCAGTCAAGCTGGCCGTTGCAGACTTCCGGTGTATTGACGACATTAGGAACGAACAAGACCTGAACAACGATGTTCATGAGTTGTCAAACTCGAAATGGAGGACACCGTAGAACAAGGGCTTCGAGGACAGATTCACACATCGGCAAAGGTCGTGAACTTGGAGAGCATCCTCACAGCGCGCGTTCGCCGGCATGCAAAAGCTGTGACCATTTCCCCTAACCCGAACGGTGAATACTGTTCCGTGTCCTTTGCACTCTTCTCGATCCATGTGTGCATCTCATGGAGAGAGGCCCCGCATGCAGCCCAAGCAGAGATGACATTGCCGTGCTGCCGCTCACCTGAGTGCCGTTTCCGAGTACCCTGAGTGTTTGTGGAGCGCTGGCGACCATGGCGTGCGGTTGAGCGTCTTGAGGGCCGTGTGCACAGCCGCGGCGGCCAGCAGGGAGGGCGTGAAGCGCAAGAAGGCGTACTCGACCAGGCACAGCTCCACCAGGAAGAAGGCCGTCGTCTCCAGCTGCAGCACAGGAGCAGCAGCGGTCACACACAGCCTCCCCGCGGGGATGCTCCAGCCTGAGCTGACGGTTTGGAAGTCCGTTTCAGGACGGGCTGAATCACGCAAAACGTTCAATACAAGAGACTTGGCTTCGGATCCACTCCACGTCTGTTTAATAGAGAAGCAAGCCTTGGGGTTGCCAAAGGGATGTCAAATGATACAGCAGGCTCTTTTACTCATCGAGCCCAACGAGTTGGACAAGGTCGATACATTTCCACTGATCACATCCTCAGTAGGATTGCAGACAGGATCTTGGGCAACATAACGGGGTCCAGGTTGTACCTGACCATTGGGGACATGCTACGCTGAGCGCAGACATACAAGTCCGGCCATCCCTTGCACAAGCTAGACACACAGGCACACAAGAGAGTGGGCTGCCCCTCCTCGTAGCGGCCAGCGTCGTGGGTGCCGGCCGCGCTGGCGGCTGGGCCTCACCTGCTTGTCTGCTGCGGCAGCCTTGAGGTAGCGGCACATGAACACGTACGGGGTGGGCACTGTCAGGTTGAACTTGAGCGTGTTGAGCATCAGCTTCTCCTGCAGGACACAAAAGGACCCAATGAGCGAGGCCGCGAGAGCAGGTGGGTGCGGAGCGACAGCTTGGAGATTGGAGCAGGCGCAACGCAGACAGCGACCCAGCATGAGCCAGCTCGGACAAGGCAGAACAGGTGGCGGTCACTGAGCGGGGCGCGCTACTGACCATGGCGAGGATCTGGTCCTTGTCGTACGCATTGTCGGAGATGTAGACGAAGTCCTTGACCTCGGGCGCCCAGATCTCCTCGTACTTGGACGCGATGAGCATGGCGGTGACGCCCACGAGCTGGAGGTGCTTGCGCGTGACGGGGTGCAGCGCCAGGAAGCGGTCGATGAGGTTGGTGGTCAGGAAGAGCGTCTCGGGGGTGAGCTTGAACTTGAGGTGCACCTCCACGAGCCAGTCCACCAGGATCGCGCGCATCTTGTCGTTGATGTCCGCCTGCCGCCCCATGTACTGCGGGCTCACGCAGCTCTGCCCCTGCACACGCACCCGCACGCGTCAGCTACGGTCAGCAGGGGCAAAGGTGACAGCACAAAGGGACAGGCAAAGGCAGGAGGGCGCGCAGGGCGGAACAGTGTGCTGCGCCCAAGGTGCTGAGGGCAGAGAGGCGTACCTCTGTCCGTTTGTAAAAGGCGTAGATGTCCTCGACGTACTGCGTGACACACAGCGGGTCCCTCTGGTCTGCGGAGTCAATGTCTGGGAGGGCCTCGTCCGCCTGCACACACAGCGCGCCTGTCAGGGCAGCCTGAGGAGACACCGGGCTCGTCAGGCAGGGACTCTAGCAGGCAGCTTGCGACGCAGGCTCAGGTTCGAGGATTTGCCAACTCTGTGTGTCAATCTGGAACAGCTTGCTTTGGTCAGGCCTGCTGCTCACATCCTCCATCTCGGCATCCGCGTTGCCGCTGACGGCCGCACTCTGCGCCAGCAGCTTGCTCGTGGTGCTCTGCTCATGAGTGCCCAGCTTCTTCTTGCGCAGCACACGCGCCTCCACCTGCTTGGCCATGCGCGCAGCAGCGGCCCCTGGATGCAGCGAGTTGCTATTGATGCTGGCCAGCGGGTCACGCTCCGACACCCCGCTGCTGCGGCCTGTCCCGCTGGGCGCACCGCCCTCTGGAGCCAGGTCATTGCGGGGCTTGGTGATGAGGTCGCGACGGCGGTGGGCGCCCCAGTTGCTTGGGAGGGGGGGAGCAGCTGCAGCAGCGGCAGGGGCATCGGAGGCAGCGGCGGCGGCCTGCACACAGACAGGGAGCATGAGGGACTCCTTGGGTGCTGAGGCTGGAGAAGGAGGAACAGCAAACAAAGCTTCCACGAAAAGATGCAGCTTCCACTTGCAGCGCTAGAGTTTGGCCTGCCACTGTGTGCTGTATTAAGGGCATGGTGTAGGGAAGGCCCAACTTACAGATTTGGCTGCTAGCCTGGTGGTTGGCTTGTCGTTGACAGCTCCCAGCCCACGTCTGCACACCCAGAAGGCACAGGGTTAGGTGCGGCGGCACACCAGCAACAGACAAGTTGGTAGGGTTAATGGTAGATGTACAAGTGCACTTTTCAGACCAACAACTCCAGAGATTGAGGATGAGAAGAGAGCGCTCACTTGTAGGCAGCTCTTTCCGCCAAGGCTCCCTGCTTCTGACTTCCTCCTCCAGCATTGCTGCAAGCCAAGGTTGAAATAATGAGGTTGCATACCTTGCTCTGACATCCTCTCTTTTTTCTTGGAGAAATCCCTGACAAATAATGTCTAGCGCGAGCATGTGCAAGCATGCTACCTGACTGCATCACACATGTTCTCCGCTCCAGCCAGCTTGCCAGATATACCATCCGCATGCATGGGGTTTTCCTCTCGGAGGTGTGCTGAGCCAGATACATGCAAGCGAATGCCAAAATGCAACCTGCTGGCGCAGTCCCCAAAACCCTCAGTACCCGCTCCCCGGGCACAAGAGTGGCAGCTACACGGTCTCACCTGGGCATGGCCCCCACAAGGTTGCCAATGTCTCCAAGAGCCCGCCTTCCATTGTTGCCTACCGCCGCACCCAAAGGCACCCGAGTTGCCCCTGTAAAGATCAAAGACAATGTTAAAGGAGACCCTCTGAATGGGTGAATGTCAGATGACACACAAGCATTCACGCAGCCAAGCCTGGAGGCATGTAGCCAGTGAGATGCAATGGATTGTCCAAGCAGCAACCAGCAAAATGCATTGAATGGAGAACACCCACCCTTGCCCACTGCACCCTTGCCTTCAACTCTCTTGTTTTCATCGCCATAAGCTGCTGCTTGCTGCAAAACATCTCCTGCTGCGTCAGCTGACATACTACAAAGGACATAACGGCAACACCAAGTGCAGGAGACAAACACACCAACCACGTATGAGCATGCTTCTGGGTATCTGGTGTGCTTTCAACAAGTGGAGACTTACCCTTCCAAATGCCATTGCAAAACCAGGGAAAGCAATCTACTCCCTAGCGCTACGAACAGAGACCCCAGAATGGGGCTCTGTCAGTCTGCTTCTTTGATCACTCTCAGATGCAGGTGCACTCAGGGTTGGAATTAGATGCAGCGTTGACGTCGTAAAAGCATGGATATCTGAGTCTGTCAAATCATTGCAGCGGCCTGTCCTTCGCATGTTGCTTAAGTTCCCAAGCTTCAGTATGCTTGCAGAATATGCTCCCCTCGAGATTGTTGACTATGTTGATTTGAACAGCAGGCTTGTTCTGCGTCCAACGGTATCGCTTTGGCAGGTTCGGCTACAAGAAGGCTTGGAAACCGGAGAGTTTCCCTGTCTCCTGGCTAGTTTGTTCTTTTGTATTGCAAACCCTGCGCCGACTACGTACTTCTGGTGGGCTATTGTCCACTGCTATGGTCCACAATCAGCGGCAAACTGCTCAAGACTAATCTGATCAGACAACTAGCTCAACCTAGCCTGATGTTGACGACCCTGAATTTGTGCACGAAAGACAACTTTGTTGACGGAAGCGTCAAGACTCAAGAGAGTCCACAGCCCTCAAGGCTCAAGTCTCATGCGGCCTGCCTCCATAGACGGTGTGTGTGGTTGTTGATGCAGAAGGGAGACTGTCTCTCTGATCCGAATCACACCCAGCTCGTGAGTCGTCAGGCCTTTCGAATTGTGCGGCACATAAGAGAGGGCCTTGGTGAAAGCACCTGGACCGCTGAGGCGGGCTGTCGCAACCCAGCACACTGCACCGACGGTCCCAACGAGGCCTCCGCGGGCAAGCGGTAACCGACTTCAACGGCTCCATTGAATTCAATGCCGCATTGAACTGGCCGTTGCAATTAGAATCGCATCCGACGGCCGAACGTGGGCCTGGGCCCTGGCTGGTTGACCCCTTACACAAGCTGCACTGCATTGGCGGCCCAACCTAGTTTGTAGGGGCCGCGTTTCTGGCCGCGGGTAGAGACTCACAAATTAATGATTCGCGCACGAGATGGATCCTCGGACCGGGACAGAGGGGGGACAAGGAACTAGGTATTCTCAGCTTGTCCGCCCTCGCCAGGCCTCGGACAGTCTCGGAGTCAGCGAACTTCGAAGAGAACTTCAAGAAGCACTCTCCAATCGAGCTGCGGCAGAGTCAAGAGCTGCAGCAGAGCCGCCTTGAGCTCCATTTTGGAGTTTGGCTCTTCCGGTAGTTCAGTTAGGACTAGTATAATCAACCGCTCTGTGCTTGAAAGAGGGCAAGGAATTTCCATCAGCATAAACGCTGATGTCAGCAGAAGGATCTGTTTTGTATGCTTTTGTTGGGGCAGCATGGGGGACTACATGCGCAGGGACATGGGTGGACGCCCTAGCAGCCGGGCAAATGTCCAACAGCTGAAACTGGTATGTAGTCCTTCTGGTCATTGATGCGAGATTGTTAGTGGATGCAGGGCGGTCTTCCCCTTCTGCTCATGATGTTTGCGCAGTTGGAGACCTCTGCAGCATCTACAGCTCTGACCCTGCTCAACTCTAATGATGTCACCCATTCTTCTCATAGATCGGGCAGAGTCATCCTACGGGCCTCACTCCATCCCTGCTGCGCCTTTTCGAGCCGCGCTCTCCCGTCGATTATAAGCCGCCGGTGGAAAAGAGGAAGCTGCCCCCACTTTCAGGTCAGGAATAGTCCCGTGTTTGCAGACCGAAGATAAGTGATGCTTTGATTACACCATTACCACTTTTCCAGGCACATGTTCTGTTCTGCGTCTCTTAAAAGCTGGTTGCTTCTTGCATTTGCGGATCAGAGGTGCAGGGCCGGAGAGTTGTTGTGTTCAGCGGACGCTTTTCAATTGGAATTGCAGGAGTTGCCCAGTTTGTGGGTCAATTTGCTGAGCCAGGGGATCCAGAGTACGAGCCGCCTGTAACAAAAGGAGAAACAAAGGTAAGAGCATCTTCTAAATTCTATTAAGTGCGCCCCTGCGCATTCAATGCCTTTTGTGCCATCATATGCTGTCTCCATGGTGCTTGTTGCGAATTCGCTGCGCGACGATACATGCTCTGTCGAGTGCAGTTTGTTGTTCATCCCATGTAGCCCGCGCGGTGCTCCTCAGCTTGCTTGATGTGCTGCTTGGTTGACCAAGTATCTCCGCCTCCAGATTCAAAAAAAGGAGCGAATTCGCGCAGCCAAGTTGGAGGTTGGGGCTGCGAAGTTGGAGGAGGCGCTGACACTGTGTAGGTTTTCTGTGCTCCTACCCGGTGGTTTGTATGGGAGCTCCTCTGTCTGTTGGCCACTGCGGCAGCATGCCCTGCCACTGCCTGAGCGCTGTGCTGCGGGAAGATGTTTGACGGTGATGGGGCTGCTGCTGACCGGAACTATTGTGCGTGCAGATGATCCAGCAAAAGATCCAAAGGTTGACGGGGACCCCTACAAGACACTTTTTGTGTCCAGAATTGTGAGCCCGTCGTTCCCGTCATTCAATGTTACTTTGTTTTAACATGATTGGCACTGGGCAAGAGTTTGATGTTATTTTGATGTCCTTCCTTCAAAAACTTCTTCGTCTTGTCCTTTTGTAGCTTGTGGAATGATTATGAGCTCGGTGATTACCCGTCCTGTGTGGTGTTCTTCATGCAGAGTTATGAGACTACCGAGCATCGAATCAGGCGTGAATTTGAGGCATATGGCCCTATAAAGAAGGTAAGAATCAGTAAGTACATGCTCGATGTAGTACGGCAAAGCCTTCAGGCACTTGATTGCAATCGTCAATCCTTTTGGAAAGGGCGTTGCTTTGCTGACCTGCTGTCGTCATGGTTCGTCAGGATTTCCCCTTCAACTAGACTAAGGCCGGGCCAGTGACGGGTTTTTGCTGTAGTTGGATTGCTGGTTGTGTGATTTCGCTGCTGCCACTGTTGCTCTGTGCACCGTCTCTGGGGTCACCGTCTTTGGTAAACTGGTTTTGCCCTGGGTAAGTGGTAAGGGGCAGAGTATAGGCTCGAGTACGGCGCTACAGGGCTGGGCTCTCGTGATCTCTTGGCGCTTTGCGCGGCCAGTTGTGGGTGCCTCTGGACGGCTGCGCTGATTTGTCCAGGTGAGCACGGCGCTTGCCGTGCCCATTGCTCCGCGGTCCCCTCACCCTCGTGGTTGCCAACATGACTTCCGCGTGTCTCCTCCGGCGCACGTCCTGCCCCTGGCGCTCCGTTTGCGCCTGCTCATTGTCTGTGGCCTTCAGCCTCGCTTGCTACTGTTTCTCTGTGGATTGACACTCAGGCGCTTGCTGCAGATTCGGCTCGTCAATGAGGAAGGAACGGGGAAGCCACGTGGATATGCTTTTGTTGAGTTCCAGCACACTCGGGATATGAAGGGTGAGTTCTCCAATGTGTTTCTTGGTCTCCTCGGTTGCGCTCCCCTTGCTCTTAGCAGGAAGTCTTGTCGTTTCAATTGCTGCCATGGCGGTGCCTGGATCTCAGCAGCCACCCTCCCTCTTGGGTTGAGCAGTGGCATGCCTTGTGTGTGCAGCTGCGTACAAGCAGGCGGACGGTCGCAAGGTAGACGGCCGCCGCATAGTGGTGGACGTGGAGCGCGGCCGCACTGTGCCGGGCTGGCGCCCGCGCCGCCTGGGGGGTGGCCTCGGTTCCACCAGGATTGGGGCCGACCAGGTGAACCAGGTGAGGAGCCACGCGCAAGCACACACTTGCTGGGCAGCGCCTTGCTTGAGGTGGCCCTCCTGATGGACTCCCCGCCCCAGCGACTGCTGCCAGAGGGGAGTAAGGGCAAGGACGCGCACTGAATATCTGCGGTACGCTGAGGGCTTGCTTGGGCCCTGTTTGTGCGTGCAGCGTCACAGCGGGCGGGACCCTGCGGGTGGAGGGGCTTCTGCCATGGAGGAGGAGGCTCCGCGTGTCAGGGACCGTGACCGTGATCGGGACAGGGAGCGCGAGCGGGAGCGGGAGCGGCCAGAGCGAACAGACAGGTAACAGCTAGCTGGGGATCAGTGAGGGTTGACAGGCTTCCTGCGTGGTGCTTCGAAATCATGCTCGTTCCTCGCAACCTGGCAGGCCTTTCATTTATTAATTGATCAGAACTTAGTTTCGGGTGGTCGGGGCCCCCTAAAGAAGATTGACAAGCATTGCCCTTCAAACTTGGAAAAACGCAGGCCAGGAACGTCTTTTCACTTTGATTCCGCTGTTGGAATGATCATCACCTGTATTCAAGACGATTATTGCAAATTCTTCTCAGCTTTTCCGGGCAGGGTGGCAAAGCCCTTCTCGTTTTAGGACATAGTCACTGCTGCCACACACTTCACATCTTCTAGTGTTGTCCTTATGATCTACAACCACTTTTGTCTACATACCCATATCCTGTGCAGAGAGCTGACCTAGATGTTAACTTCTACTTTTTTGACTGTGAGAACTTCTAATCTGCTTTACCCTTTTGAACAAGTTTCTCTTGCGAGGACATTCTGATACCAGCTTGCACTGGTTATGTTGTTGCAGGGACAAAGACCGGGTGCGGGAAAGGGATCGCGATCGAGATCGTGGAGGAGAACGGTCCGTGGAGCGAAGCGGAGAGCGGTTTCGGGACCGTGAACGACCTCGAGAGCGTGAACGTGAGAGGGGGGGCCGAGAGCGCGAGCGAGAAAGGGAGCGAGAGCGCGACACGGATGTCAAGTTTGATGATCATGGTAGGTCTCGGGATAGAGAGCGTGATAGATGATTGCATAGCAACAGTGGGCACATTGTCTGGGCTAATCATGCGACAAGTTGGCAGCTACAAGAGACCACTAGGTTACTAGCATCATTGATCAAAGGATACCTAGGCTCCACTTGTCCACAAGTACTCCGTCAATGGATGACCATACATTCGTTTTGCTCATTGCACATATATCTGTGAGTAGTATTGGATGGTGGTTGGAAGCACTTTTGCTTGAACGTTTGAGTTGGAATGCGGTCTTTCATTTGTCTTGTTCGCCCCTTGGTTTTAATTCTGCATTTAAATGGTTGTAATTGGTGAGAAGTCATATAAGTACTTTGAAAAGTGGCAACGATTTGTCGCCTATATGTTTGTTTACCCCGATAAGGATGTGAAGCCAAGTTAGCTAACTTGACCCTTTAGGACTTGATTCATTGCAAGGATATAATGTGTTCTTCGTACGTACTTTGTGCAATTGCAAGCATGCTACTACGCGTATAGGGCGCATGCGGAGGAGCCAAAGGAATGGGCCACCAAAGCTGCCAGCCAAAGGTTCCTGTGGCGCGGTAGGAAAGTCTTGAGCCAGGCTATTGTCGCGAGGAAGGAGGCCCCTAAGAGTCTACCTATATGTCCAGTAGCTCAAGCAGCGTTTTCTGCCAGGGCTACCACTTCTTTTCCCATTTTCGCACCTGCATCGAATTACTTGAATCTTATATACTTTCTGCACGCCTTGACATTGATGATTGGACAATAGGTACGATATATTCATAGGGATATCCTGACTGACATAACCCGAGAACGATACTGGCCACTTGTGGCGGCTGGGCCCCTGGGAATGACATCAGACTACCAATGTACCATACGGTAGTAGGCAATGCAATGGGCATGATTGCGAGATCGATAGCATGGGCTATTTTAGTATTAGGGTTAGGTCCCAGGGGATGACTGAGGCGGCCTACCTGAGGTCATTAGGGTATATTAGGCACCGCGCACCGGGTCTACTACAGGGCGGTACCCGAGGTCCTGCAATTCGTCCGTCGATTTGCAATTCGACGGCTGACATCTCTGACCAGGCGACGTCATTCAACCGCTATTAATAGTTTGAAACTCATCTTGACGCACACCTCAACAACTTTGAATTATGACGATCGATCATCGCGGGAAGCAAGAGTGGGCCTGATGCAAACCGTCGATCTTTTGTTCCGCAATAATCGGGCACGTTCTAAATTTAGAATGGGGCGCTTTGGGTACCTCTCAATAAGCTGCTCCCCGTCCAGGGTTTTGGTGGAGGGGGCCTTCCTTGCACATCTTAATACCCTGTCAACCACAAAGAAAGGAAAGGCGTTACGGTGACAACGGGGTTGTCGCATGCAAGCACCCCAAAACATCCTCAACACCAAGCAGCTGCGGGCTTCTCCAGGAGCTTGCCTTCGGTCCTGCTTCTGTCCAAGTCTTTTTACCTTGGAGGGAGCTTGGAAGGACCGCTGATTGCTGCATGGTCGCTCTGCATGGTAGCTGCGCTTGAACTTGTTGCCTGCGACAGCCTGTTCTCCTGGGATGCCGTACTTCTTGTACCTGGCATGGAGTTGTTGATCGTCACATTCAAGTAGTGGGTCGTGCACATTTCGACTGCGTCGGGAAGTAAATTGCTTCTTGGCAACTTGGGCGAGACCGTGGGCTGCATTGTTGAGGGTAAACAACATTGCAAGGGCTACAGTGGAGTGCGTCAGGGGTCGCCTTTGCAGTGGCATGTACTGCAAACAGAAGGAGCTGAAGAGGAGCATGTAAACGAGCGTATACAGAAAGGGAAGTCGAGGCGCCTGCAGCTTGTTTTATACTGGCAACATGGGGCGCGCCAAGATTGAAATAAAGAGGATCGACAATGCCACAAATCGGCAGGTCACTTTTTCCAAACGGCGAAATGGTCTTCTCAAGAAAGCTTACGAGCTCAGTGTTCTTTGTGATGCTGATGTGGCCGTCATCATGTTTTCGCCAACGGGAAAGCTTTTTGAGTATGCAAACTCAAGGTGAGCAACAGCGAGCAACAGCTGGTGCAATGTTGATCTCCCGGTCTTTGATGATGTGCTACAGCGAGCCTGTCATATTCCATCATTCTTATTTCGCGTTGGCTTGTGTAAGCTGCTCCCTGATCTCCCGCCAAATGCTGTACTCTGCATATGTATAATACCCGATAACACGCAGTATTTCTTGTCTTGGTAAAGCTAGCCGCTTCCCGTCCAAAGTTAGCCCTTTCTTGCAGTATGAAAGAGATCCTCGACCGGTACCACAACGCTCCTCAAGA
This sequence comes from Klebsormidium nitens, assembly GCA_000708835.1. Lineage (NCBI taxonomy): Eukaryota > Viridiplantae > Streptophyta > Klebsormidiophyceae > Klebsormidiales > Klebsormidiaceae > Klebsormidium > Klebsormidium nitens. The sequence goes on from DF237509.1 coordinate 14,065, forward strand.
GCAGCGGGAAAAGGTGGGTATCCCAAGTCTGTAGACACCTGCTGCTTGAAATTCCCATTTTCGGTCCGTGTGCCTGCCCGTCACCAACGAAGATCAGCACTCCCTTCATACTGTTCACATGATGCACTTGTCAGTCATGGCACTCGCATACATTTGCAAAGGTAGGGCGTAGAATCCTGCAGACAGCTTTTGCTGCTAGCCACAGGACCTGTGACCTCCTTGATTTCGAGGTTGACCATATTAAAAAGTGCTTGTTTGTCTGCAGAGGAAGTTTGACAACAATGATGTAAGGAGACATCTTTCTACCTTAGTGAAAGCTGTCGAAGAGTGGCAGTCTTTGTGTTGCATGTTTGAAAGCATTCTAGGCTGCTGGGTTGCCCATGCCTGCACGTCACCTGACAATTTGCTGTATGCGGGTCTTGTCTGTTGCTGATTTGCCATGCTCGCCAAATGGAAGTGGACGGCTTCTCACGTCCTTCTCATTGTGGTTTCAGTATGTTGCTCAGCAAGCTAAGAGATTCCGTCATGAAGCAGAAACGTACAAGAGAGAGTTGAGGTAGGTGCCAACTTCTACCAGGCAATTGCATTGGCATCCACAAGTCTACCCAGCTGTTACTCCTTCTGGACATGTTGAGCAATAGTGCAAAATGCCGGCATCAAGCTTGTCCTTATCTTTGAAAGGGTTCAAGTGAGCAGGAAGTATCGTGGTATGTGTTCTATTCGCTTTTGCAGGAAGGACCTCTAAGGAATGCTTAAGATGTCAAAAGAATCTTAGGGTTTTTGAATCCTGTGGATTTTCTGTTATCCAGGCACTATCAGGGGGAGGATCTTGGGCCCTTGCAAGTGCCCGACTTAGATCAGCTAGAAAAGAAGCTCGACGACGGGCTGCAGAAGGTGCGAGCGAGACAGGTATGCTGGCTTCACCCCAGTGTCTCACCTCTGCATTTTCGCTCCGCCAGTATCCCTGCGCATCCCTGCATCACTGTACTGCAGCTGTTGACCAGCTGCCGCCATGTGTTTCTGAGGTTTGACCTATGATTGAGCGGACTGCGTCTCTGTGCAGAAAGAGTTGCTGACACAGGAAGTGATGAAACTTAGACAGCAGGTGAGTGGGTTTCTCCTGCATTCTGGGGCGCCCACAGCCATTTTCTGTAACATTGTCCAGACTTTGTCCACGCGAGCTTGTCAGAGTCGTGTATGCGCTAGGAAGGCTGGATGCTGTCCAACATCCTATTTGCAATGGTACTGCTTTGTCGAGCCAGCTCAGTCATTCAAAGGTGTGACAAGAGACCACTCTCTGGCTGCCACAATCAGACTGCACACCTTGACGATCCTGATATGCTGCTTTGTGTGGTTGTTCAAGCCACGGTCTTGCATTACGTTTTCGAAAAGGGTGTCTTGTGTCTGCAGCTGGAACAGTCAGAAGCCCAGGCGGTGGCTAGTGCGCAGCAATCAAACCCCTATGCTTCGCACTTTTCGGAGCTGTTGGGCCGCTCCAGCCTCGCCACCCCCCCCGGCCCCTCTCTCTCCAACCTCCCGTGAGCACGGCTGCTTCTGACGCTTGTGACTGTTGCGAAGGATGGCGTCAAGCTTCCCTGGTCTCATGCTCTGCTGCTTGCCGCTCTGCACGTAGTAGCTGCGCGGCTGACTCTCTCCCCGAGGGCCAGGCCTGCCGCTGCCCGCCCCCCCCGCTTGCTTGAGCCTTACGTGCGTGCCTGGCGGTGTGCAGGGCCCTGCCCTACTTCCCCTCCCTCACCGCCGGCTTTGGGCCCAGCTCCTCGTCGCTGGGGGCCATGGGGCAGCCCTCCCCCTCGGGCCAGCAAGGAGGTGAGGCGCCAGCCCCCCCGGGGCCCCCGTCCCCTGACCACTCGTGGGGCGCAGGAGCAGATTTCAACTTGAAAGTACTGGTGCTGCAGCCGTAGTGGTCGCACCACCGCGCTGTGCGGAGGCAGAAGGGGCGGTTGCAGTTTGGCATGGCCGCGCTTGCCCCGGCTGTCCCCCTTCACTGCTGTGCACTTGCAGCCTCTGCCTGGCGGGCCTGCCTGCGCTCCCCCTGCGCTGGGCTGTGTTTTGGCGCCTGCTTGCTGGCTGACTGGGCCTGCCCGCTGGCGCGCTGTGGTGTGCAGTGCTGAGCCCGAGCCAGCTGATGGACCTGGGCATGCCCGGCCCACAGAAGCTGCCGATGCGGATAGGGGGCCTCGCCAGGCCGCAGAACGATCCCCCCGGCACGCCAGGGGGAGTGGGGTTGGGGGGCGGCCTGGGGGGCTTAGAACAGCAGTGGGGCCAGGTGAGGCATCAAGGGGGCGCGCAACGACACGGGGAGCTGCAACTCTACCCAGCTCACATCCAATGACGGCCCAAACTCGCTCAGGCCTTGATGGCTTGATGGAATCGTTTTGCGCTACTCGTTCTGACGAACTCATGGCACTTGACATGTTCCCATTGGACCAATTGTGTATGTCAAAGACACTGACGTGTCCTCAAGGGACGGTGTATCCACCTCGCCTCTCCTTTTGCTTCCCTCTTTCAATTGGGCACACAAAGTGTTTTGGCAGAATGGAAAGTTCTTCTGCATTCTCGAGTCCCTATCGTCAGTGCTGCTCGTGAGGCCTCAGAGAGCGTTTGCCAAAGAGCACCAGTTGTCGGGGCTGGGCACACGCGATCATGGCCCGACTTGCCGCCGCTCGCTTGCATCGTCGCTGGTGTGGCGACTCCCGGGCTGACGGCGCGTGCTGTTGGTGTCCAGGGCCCGTCGTCGCTGGAGATGCTGTTGTTAGAGCGGCAACAGCAGCAGGACCAGCAGGAGCAGCAGCAACAGCAGCAGCAGCAACGGAGATACGGGGTGAGCCACAGCGCGAGGCGCAGGAATGGTGGACGAGGAGTAGCTGCCTCTTATTGTCTGCAATTGCTGCCTCCGAGTCTATTTCAGATGAGGAGCCTGAGTGTGGGGTCGTCGTGCTAGCGCAGTCGCCATCCTGCCAGCCCGGCCAGCTGACGGGGTCATTCGTGTGCTGTCGCAGGGCTTGGTGCTGCCCAGCCTGCCGCACCCGAGCGGAGGGCAAGGGCCCGGGACGGGGCCGTCCACACCCGGGGGCCAAGGCCTTCCCCCGGGACAGGGTAGCTGACACGGGGGGGGGGGGGCGCCAGGCACCGGCTAACTTTTTAACGAACGGGGGCTGTATGTTGGTCGTCTATTAACGTCACCAGCTGAGAAACGAGGGAATGCATTCTTTATGCACGTTTGCCCTTGATGCACAAGTGGCATCCATGCATGGGGAATGCTCACATCTAACTTAACTTCACTGCTTCCGGTCTTAACTATACCTACTCAAGGCTAGGCAACCTTTAAGAGGAAAGCGTTCAAACACCCCCTGCTCTTGATGCCGCTCAAGTTGGCACCACACGCAAGCCGCGGTCTTCAGATGCTGGCACTAACCTCCAAAGCGGGATGCTTGTAAGTTGTCAGTCACGGTCCGAATTGTTGCCAAGCTGAAGCACATGGAAGCAGCATAGGGAGGATGGCGACTTGAAACAGCAGTTGGTGACACAAGGTGTAAGGTCATGAATGAATGGCTTCATCCATTTACTGTCATTCATTTGTGTACTTCCAAGTGTCTTGCATAAGATTGTTGGTCGAGGACTTGTGACCCATCCCAATGTCTGCTTCATGGTATGACTGACCACCCACCGCAGTGAGAAACTCTATTGCTGCACATGATACACTTCTTTGAATCAGCTGTGACACAATAATGATGGCAATTAAATTGGACAAGGCTCCGGACCAGGAGACATTATGTGGCCAAGATTATGTTGGCCAAGGTGTTTCGTGCTCGGCTCCATGTTGCATGAAGGGTGATGATTATTGGCAGAAAAAGATATCCCGTACATCATGGGGAGTAATGGGTGATGATTACTGTGCAGCATGCACCTTTCTCGATCGTGACATAAATGTTGAGCTGATTGGATGTCTGCGCGCAAGCTTCATTGATAATTCGAGCGCGCAGATATGCATGCATATACATCTAGTATACGATTCGAGAAACGTGTATATAACGAAAGCAATGGGTTGAGTAATCCATGCACAACATTACGACATATTTTCAATGTCAGTGCATCATCATGCATACGCGCCAGACCTGACGCAGCGATGTTGAGCTCGATAATGCGTGACATGTGATGGCCGGCATGACTGAGCTTGCCAACAATAAAGGCACTATCTATGCACCGTCGTCGTTGTCCTTGATACGAGTTGGAACTTCAATGCAGTAAGACCATGACAACATTCACCTGCCGGTGATTCACCCAAGTATGCCGGGTACTTGGGGGCTGCCCGAAATGTCGGACCATGTGCACAGAGCGAAAGTTCAGGGTTGCAGCCGGGAATGTATCAGCTGATCTTGGACTCTGCAAGATCTGGCATGCCAAGCGAATATACTCGCAAGCTGCAACAGTCGTACGGCACATCTAAATTACGAACTGTGCCCCAACAACTCGACCTTGTGGACACGCTAACCAGTCAACCAACAGGAGGTAAAGATCATCGTCAGGGTCACAAGAGCTGGTCCACTGCCAGCTGCAACTCGGGCCGGGCTTTGGCCGCTGCCTCCACGTCAGCAGCTGAGGCCACCGTCACGATGTGCGCGCCCTCTCCGCGCACCGCCTCCAGAACGTCCGCAAAGTTCGCAAAGTCCTTCTCGCTGCACCCAACGTAAGGACCACCGTCAAAATTTGGTGATGCTTGCGACATCATCTGAGTATTGAACCGAAGGAGTCAGCAGGGCGATCGCAACGAGTTCAAGCCCAATGCATTCACCAGCTGCGCTCTTCTCTCCAAAGGAGCGGTGGGAGGCCCTTCTTCTTGACTTAGCGCACCAGTAGAAACACCGACGCTCGAGGGTGCTCGAGACCTCGCACCACCGGGTGAGCTCTACCTGCGAGCTCCCGGGCGTGATTAAGGCGGCGCGCGCGTGGCAGCTGCGGGTCTTACCTGGTGGCGAGCACCTCTTCGCGGCGCTGCTGGCGCTCCTCGTCGGAGACGCGCAGCAGGTGGCGCATGAGCGCGGTGTAGCCCTTGGCGTCCGGCAGCTGGTACGCGTCGATGTCGCCGATGGTCCCAATGATGGCCTTGCTCAGCGCGTCGCCCTCCAGGCGCAGGCTGCGCAGGAACGCGGGCGTGCCGTCGTATGTGTCCAGCGTCTTCACCAGGTTGGGGTCGCGGTACGACAAATACGTGAACATGCCTGCACGCCACGCCACTCAGAGCCGCTCAGCATGCTGCCCGCTCGCCTGCCCGCAGGAGACCGATCGAAACAGCAGCCTGCCACAGCCGGTGGGAAAGGCGGCGAAGCGACGGGCGAGGCAGCGGGCTTGCGCAGAGTGGGGAGAAGACCACGGCCAGGAAGCGGACCAGGGCGATGCTCACCGCTGTGCGAGTCAAAGTCGCAGAAGCCCCCATAGGCGCCGCCGCTCACGCGGACGCGGTCCCAGAGCCACGTGTTGCCGATGTGCTTGGAGATGACGTAGGCGCTCCCGCTCAGCTGGTAGCCGGCCGCGTACAGGTTGGCGCCCTTGCCCACATAGTTCACCTGCGCGGCACCGCACCCTCGCGGCGTCACTGCCAGTGCTCACTGCGACTACTGCGACTGGCGCCACCCGGCTGTCTCTATGCCGGCATCCACGAGGAGATCCCGCAAGCATCGGTCGAACTGGGTGCCTAGCACGTTACTCTGAACGGAGGCCCGATGCAGATCACGTCAGAGCGCTAAAAAGGGTTCAAACAAGGGTCACACTAAGATTTCAATAAGGAGAGAGTACGAAGCCGACCTTGGAAACCCGTTATTGCCGCCGTGCAATGGCCGGATGCTGTTAGTGACTCCCTTTTTACGCACGGAATTTTGCGCGGATTCAGAAGTTTTCTTCCTGGCTTCAGTGGTCTTCGCATGCTCAGAATCTGGGGTTTGCCAGCTTGAACGACGTGGCAAACGCTGGTATCTTCATTGCTGCAAGACGACAGATCTTGCTACAAGATGTGTCGTCTTGAGCGGCGGCCCTGTCCGCCTGCTGTCCGCCCTGCTCTTTGTGGGTGCGCGCTCACCTGTGTGGGCACCACCAGCGCCTCGTTCCCCGCGCTCAGCCGCTCCGTCCACTCATGGCGCGGCCCCCCCTGCTGCGGCAGCGCGGCGAGGAAGTCGGCGACGGGCCCGTCTGCCGCGTGCAGCGTCTTGTCGTCGGCGGTCAAGTTCAGGATGGCCCCCTCCTGCGACAGCAGGCTCCGCCGGATGTCCTCCAGCTGGCCGCGCACCGCGTCCCACTCGCTGTCCACGCGCGCCTCCAGGTCCCGCAGGAAGCGCAGGTACGACGCGCCGCCCATCACCTCCGCGACCCAGCCCGCGGCGCTGTCCTTGGCGTCGATGCGCGTCGCCGCCAGGCTGTGGCCGCCGCCCACCACGCGCGCCTCCATGCGCGCCTTGGCCTGGCTCACGAACTGCTTGAAGCGCGCGCGATCGTCGAAGACCACGTCGTGCAGCAGCGTGCGCATGAGCCCCAGCAGGTCGCCCGCCTGCCCCGCCATGCCCTTGCCCTTCACCACGAACGCGCTCACCGGCTCGCCGCTGCCGCGCCGGCTGCTGGTGAACGGGTACGCGCTGATGCCGCCCGTCTTGCGCCCGATCAGCTGGTTCAGCTGTACGAAGTCCATGTCGGCCGTGCCCCCCTCCAGCAGCGCCTGGCTGAAGAGCGGCACCAGCGGCAGCAGCCCCGCCGGCACGCGCCGCAGGTCCAGCACCGCCTCCGCGTACAGCACCTCGTTCGTGAACAGCTCGTGCCGCAGCACCGTGGCGCCGCCGCGCGCCTCCACCGCGCTGGGGATGGTGGCGGCGGTGCGCGGGATATCGGCCAGGTCCAGCGCGGGGATGGTGGCCAGCGCGGCCGGCAGGTCGGGCGTCTCCTGCCGCTCGCGCAGAGCTTGCGTGGCCTCGATAAGAGCGGTCACGTCGTCCTCGCGCAGCGCCGCCTTGGCCGCCGCCAGCCGTTCACGCTCCGCCGCCTCAGTGGCCTCCCCGAGGGCAGGGTCCGGCTGCAAGGGCGGAAGGTACGGGATCAGCCCTTGCGCATGCGGCCATAAGCAGTCGACAGATTAGCAGATCTCCAGGTCGATCGGACATGCATCGGATCATACACAGACCGCCGAAGCGGGGGTCGTCGAACAAAAGTGCTTAAGTTGCATGAAGGCGAGGCGCAGGGCCTGCCCCGCCTGCGGCCGTCTCTCCGTGATGCCTGACCTGGAGCTCGAGGGTGACGCGGTGCGGGTTGTCGAGGAGGTAGCGCCGGATGAGCGGGCCGAAGAGCGCCTTGCTGCCCTGCTGCTGCAAGCGCGCCTTGAAGTGCTCCAGCGGGGCCGCAAAGCGCAGCGGCTCGAAGGGGCTGCGGTCGTAGAGCCACTTGCCGACGCTGCGCAGCATGAGCGCGAGGCCGCGCGGGAAGCTGCCCGTGTTGTTCTCGCGCAGGCTGAACTCGATCGTGTTGATGCTCGCCTCCACCGCCTCCGCGCTGAACCCGCTCTCGGCCAGGCTCTCCAGCGTGGACAGCACCAGGCCCTCCACCGCGCCCGCGTTCTCCGCAGCCACGCCCTGCAAGCGCACCGCAAGTCGGGCGTCACACGGCGACCCACAAGCCGCCCTTTCAACAGCTTCATTCACTTGATTAGATCACGCATGAATTAGCCTACGGCATTGGATGAGCTGCCCACAGGAGGCAGCGTTGCTGAGCGTGATGCCAGCTGGCGCGTGCGTTACCTTGAGGCCGATGCTGAAGGCGGGCTGGCGCAGGTCGTCGTCGATGCCCCCCCCAATGATGGCCTCGCCCAGGCCGCTCTCCATGAGCGCCTTGCGCAGCGGCGCGGCGGGCGTGCCCAGCATCAAATGGTCCAAAAAGCCCAGCGCCAGCTCCGTCTCCACGTCCAGCACGTCCTCTGCACCAAAACAGGCGCGCCACCCTCAGCGACGGCAGCCACGATGACACGCACCGGGCAGGATCACTCTCGCACCATTTCCAAGGCACCTGGCTCCAGCCGGCAGCCGTAAAGACTCTTCCCACAAACAACCTCTGAGGTGCCGACTTCTGGGACAGCAGCCGAAAGCCAACGGCACAACGGCAGTGCACCAGTTAAGCAGAGTGTTATGCCACTATGGAGCAGCTGAAAGCGGCCACAAGTCCACACATGCTGGAGCAGGCCTGGATGCGATGCCTGACCTGCAAGGAGCCAGTTGACGGCGACCATGTTCTTGGCCTGCGACGCGTCTCCCCCGGCCGCGTACTTGTGCACTGCCTTCTTGGGCTCGGAGAAGAGCGGCTGGATGGCCACCTCCGACTCGTGCACTGCCTCGTTGCGCTCAAACTCGCTCAAATACTCTGGCAGCCGCAATACAGACAGCCAGTCAATCCGCGGCGAAATTCGGCAAGAAAGATCAATAGACAAACAGGCGCACGGAATGTTGGCGTACTTCTCAAAGCTGGTCTCAAGAAGTCTGCCTACAGCCTGTCGTTGTGGGGTCTCAGCAAGAAACACACAGCTTGTGTTCGGCCTGGGGAATACTCACTGTCCAGGATCTCGAGGCGCTTATCAAGCGGATCGTCGCCATAGAACCAGATGCGCGCGTTGCTAGGGTGATAGAACTTGCGGTGGAAGTCCTGGAACTCGGCGAAGGTGAGGTCCGGGATGACGGACGGGTCGCCGCCACTGTCCACGCCGTACGTGTTGTCCGGGAAAAGGTTCTGCTGCGTGTAGCGCGCGAGCATGCTGTCTGGCTGGCTGTACACGCCCTTCATCTCGTTGAACACCACACCTGGCCACACGGCGACACGCGCAAAGAGTCAGCCGCAGACTCCAATTGGTGGGTACAACATGATGCAGGGACTGGAACCAAGTCTTGAGAGGCAAACTTCCAAGAAGCAAGAAACAAAGTTTGCCAGGAATCTGTCTCGAGATCCTCGCCAGAGCTCGAAGCGATGAATCGCCTTCCTTTGCAGGTGCCCAATCAACAACTCAAGGAACAGCAAACTGAATGATGACAATGTTCAAGAGATGGAATGAATCAAAGTGCCATGGCAGACATTGAAGAACGCATTCTGGGTGTGTGCGGTGTACCCTTGAAGGTGATGTCATCGTCGGGCTTGTCCAGCTCATAGTGCCAGCCCTCCTGCTGGAAGGTCTGCTCGTCGCGCACGCAGTTGGGGAACAGCACCGCGTCCAGGTACACGTCCACCAGGTTGTAAAAGTCCTGCGCGCACACAGGACCGCTCACACTGCTCAGCCAGTATACTCAGTTGACTGTCGTGTCTGGCAACACGAAATAACGGCTTCATGCGGGCCAGATCTAGGCGGTGGCACAAAAAGTGGCAAGGTTGAACAATGGGCGCCAAAAGTGTTGCTTGATGGCCGACTTCTTCTGGCAACTTCGTAGGGAGCGGAGGCTGACCTGGAGGTTGGTGGAGGCGACGGGGTAGCAGGTGCGGTCGGGGTAGGTGAACGCATTGAGGAAGGTGTTGAGGCTGCCCTTCATGAGCTCCACGAACGGCTCCTTGAGCGGGTACTTGCGGCTGCCGCACAGCACGCTGTGCTCCAAGATGTGCGGGATGCCTGTGCTGTTCTGCGGGGGTGTGCGCAGCACGATGCCAAACACCTTGTTCTCGTCATCGCTTGCCACCGACATCAACTCCGCTCCCGTCTTGTTGTGTTGGTACAGCACCGCATGCGCATTGTACTCAGCAATGTACTCCCCTTCCACTTCTGTAAAGCCGTACTTCTGCACTGCCTCCGAGGACGCCTTTCGCAGCGACGGCCGCTCCGGGGCCGCCACCACAGCCCGTGCGGCGCCTGCCGCGCCGCTGAGGCGCCGCTGCGGGCCAGCATTGCCTGACAGCTGGCATGCAGCGGCAAAGCCGAGGCTGGGGTGCAACAGCGGGCGGGCGCCACTTGGGCGCAAGCCCGAGTACCCTGGCAGGCCCTGCCGCGGAGCACCCTGCCGCGCAGATGCTGCTGCGCTGCCTCGTGTGACGCCTCTCAAGGCGGCAACAGGTGTCGCGCTGCTAGCCCATCTCTGGCCCACTCGTGCCAGGAGGCGGCCAGCCCCGCTTGCGGGCGTCATGCAGGCAGGGCGGCACGCAGCCTGGACACCTGACATGACAGCGGCACGCCACACGAATAGGCAGACGAATAAACGAATGGCCTTGCTCAAAAAATGATAGCTGTAAAGGAGACTGATGCAAACGCCTGCGCGCCCTACCTAACGCACGTGAAAGAGTTTTTGGAAGTGCAAAACGCTCCCTCGAAAACTCACCAAGGCGCCTCAATCACCCTTGGGAATCAGGATACTCGAGTCCTAGAGCACAAGGGCCTATTCAGACCAAAATCGGGATGTGGGGTTTCTCAGGCAAATCGCGCACCCGGGTCTCGAAATTGACATCCGACATCCGGTTTGAGCTATTCAGACCGACCGAGTCTCTGCTGACGTCGGGCACATCCCGGATGTCCAAAATTTGCAAAAATCTGCACCTGGCCCTTTGGCAGAATGTCGATTGCGAAAAGGGGTTTCGCTGACGCACGGGGGGAACGATGAAGGCGGCAAGTTGCCGATCGAGCGGTCTTTTCACAATTTGTACACGCGGTGTACGCAAATCAGTACATATGAGTGAGGAAAGCTGACGTACAACATCCCACATCCGGAACCCGGGACCCGATGCGGTCTGGATAGGGGTGCGGGGTTATTGAAACCCTGCAGTTTTCGGATTTGACAAACGTCACCAAAACCCCGTTCTGGACACCGAGACCCCGATTTTGGTCTGAATAGGCTATTGAACTACAAACTGAAGTCGTACGGTATGCACGTCATGCGCATCATGCTTGCTGCCATTGCTTGCGCCTGGTGGGGTCGTCACCAATCCGGCTTCTCAATGAGCCACGTCACTACTTGAACTTGTACCGTAGTGGCACGACCCATGCGCACCAAGAATAATTCGTAAGGCCTTGGTGCGAAATATTCCGGAAATTATTATCACCTTGGTGCGAAAGAGCGGAAAGGAAATGAACCCAAATGAAGCCTGAATTCGCGTAGAAATGGGCTAAAATACTGTAAATTTGCCCTTGTGCGAAAAGAAAATATCCCCCCGAACCTTGGTGCGAAATCAGAAAAGCGAAAAAAACAATTTTCGTAAGAGCTTGGTGCGAATGGGTCGTGCCACTACGGTACTTGGTTGAACCTTTAACGCTTCAGTAAGAGGTCTACCTTTACCGTGCAAGCGTCCGTCCCCGCAGCTCTAGATCTAGATCCTTGAGTTCCTGGCTCAGATGATTGCCCATTCTTCCCAGCTAGACTCCGCAGAGGCGTGTTGCTGTGCTGCACAGGTACACTGCATTGATTTGAATTGAACGTTCACTTGCCCCCGTACGTGCGGAGCTGCTTGTCTGGCTGGGCGCCACAGTCAGCATGGTGGTGCTGGACCGAGCAGCGGTGGAGGCAGCAGATGTTGACGGCCAGCCATGGGGTGGTGCGCTGAAGCTGGCGCTGCCGAACCGTGGCCTGTCAGACGTGGGCGTGCTGGGGCAGTGCCACCTGCTGCAGCGCCTCGACCTGGCGCACAACAGCATCGCCAGCGTGCAGGTGCCACCGCACAAGGGCACCGCGGGCATCGCAAGAATGAAGCGCAGCATCTGGGAACATTATAATGTAGCTGAATTGGCCCAACATTGTAATGTGGTGCCACCACTTGGGAAGCACAACTTCATTGGTCGCTGTGCATTTGCGACTTGATGCCTTGATTGCAGGCCTGCTGCACACCATACTGTGGAGTTTTAGGCCGCTGCTGATCAGGCCCACTTGTGTGCAGGCGTTAAGCAGCTGTGCAGCCCTACGCTGGCTCAACCTGACCCACAACTCACTGACCAGCCTTGATGGTCTGCAGAGCCTGACCTCCTTGAATGTAAGCCCTGCTCCTTCATATCCCTTGCCTCATAATGTTTCCTCCCAGTCTGACAGCTGTGATGGATGTCCAGCTGGCTGCTATTTCAATGGTCGCTGATCTTGCCAGCGTGGGCGTGCAGGTGCTGAACGTGAGCCACAACACCCTCTCCAGCCTCGACGCTGTCACCAGCCTCCACTCCTTGAACGCCCTCATCGCCAGCGGTGAGCCCCAGTAGGCCTGACAGAGAGGCCGGTGATAAGCAGGCTGCTGCTGTATGATGAGAGGCCAGCATTGAGAGGACCTGTGAGGTGGGAACTGATTGAGGACGGTGTCCTTCCCAAAACATAGTGGGGTGCTAAGGTTGAAGACCTTGCTCCAGCAGTGGGTTTAGGACTTCCCCTCTTTGGTTGAACCCACATCGGAACAGGCGTTCCAGACAGGAGGTGACCTTCTGGCACTGGCCCACAAGATTTGTCTTTATCCGCTCATCGTGGTGACACACCTTTCCTTTTTGGCGCAGACAATGAGCTCAGCAGCCTGCCGTCGCTGGCCCACCTCAGCCGCCTCAATACGTTAGGTGAGCCCCACACCACGCCCCAAAGCTGATTATAGTCTAGTCGCAACTGTTTTCGGGCTCCCGCCGGGGAAGCTCGCAAGAGGGGCTCTCAGGGCGGCAAGGAGGGGCTTCGAATGGGGGAAGGTACGGTAGACGGGGTTGGCCAGTGCCGCTCATCTCTATTTTGATTGGCGATGAGGATGGCTAGTGGCATTGGGCGCCGTTTTCCCCCCTGCTGCTGACATTGGGTGGCGCTGTCTGGCTGCAGTGGTGTCGTCCAACCTGCTGCCGTCGTTGGGCACCGCGCTTGCCGCATGCTCGTCCCTGCTCAAGCTGTCCCTCTCCCACAATGACGTCACCTCTCTCAAGGGCGCACTCCGCGGCTGCCCCGCCCTGCAGGAACTCCGCTTCGCACACAACTCCGCCAAGGTCAGCAACTCTGACGTCGGCGGTTGCCTCTCCCCTGACGTCTTGAGATGCTTTCAGCTGCTTGGCTGGCCCCCCGCAGCTCCTGCTAAGCAGCTCCCCTCGTTTCCCGGCCTGTGGTCGCCGGTGCCTAGGCACGGGCCTGCTCCGCTTGCCTGTGCTGGCTTGACCACGATCCGATGGCATACGAAACCCGTGAAGTTTCTGCTGACGCCCTCTGTCAGTTCGTTACTTAGAGGGCCTTGAAATTGGTTCATTCCGGCCCCAAAAACTGCTCATTCTTTCTCTAGGATGCTTTCCTTTCATTGTTTGTTCTTCCGCATCCTGGGATCCCTTAGCTCGCGGCCTGTCCACTGTTGCATCGCCGACAACTGGAAACATGCGCTCTGACCTCGCCTTCGTCCTTGTGTTATTCATCTTAGTCTGATGCCTTTGTTGGCGCTACCTGGCAGACACGCAAGGCTGAGCGACCCTCTTCGCTTGCTGCTCGCAGGCGCTCCCCTCCGACCTGGCTGCGCTGAGCTCCCTGCGCATCGTGGACGCGGGCCACAACGCGGTCAGCAAGTGGCGCGGAGTGGCGCTGCTGGCGGAGCTGCCCCGGCTGCGCCAGCTCAACCTGATGGGCAACCCGCTCACCGCGCACCCAGACTACCGCACCAAGGTCAGCCCGCCCCGCCGCCACCGCCTCTAAACATGCACTGCTCCGGCCCTGGTCGCGGCCGGCGTGCATGGTGCAGAGTGACTGGAGGAACGCCCCGCTGGCGGACATGCCCTGTCGAGTGCTCGAGGTGGCGCACAATCTTATGTAGCAGTTACCTTGTGCAGGACCGCCATTCGAGGATTGTCTTCACTGCGATGAACGCACCCTACTCTTCACTAATCCTTGCTATACGCTTACAGTCTGGACGTGGGTGCAGGTCCTGGAGTTGGCCCCCGGTGTGAGCGTGCTCGATGGCCGCAGGGTGGACCGCGATTACGTGCAGCCGCAGGGTGAGGCGCAGCCAGACACTGGGGCGGGCGGAATGGGGGACGGGGGAGAAGACGAGCGGACGGAACATAAGGGGCGGCCTGCGGGCGGACAGGGAGATGGGACACCGCAAGAGCGTACAGCCGAAAGAAGAAGAGGTTATGAAGAAAGCGGCAAGGGCAGCGAAGCAAGTGGCGGGGGTGCGGGGACGGCGAGCAACCACGAGCGAGACACCGGCCTACGAGAGGGCCGAAGCGCAAAGGAAGCGGGGGGGGCGCGGCCAAATGGAAAACGGAAACGAGGGCCTCGCGGAGACGAGGTAGAGCCAGTGCGGTTGGCAGACGGCGACCCCACGCCGGTGAGCGGTGAAAAGGCAGGGGCGGCAGACAAGGGCGGGGCAAAGGGAGGGCCGGCGAGGCAGGGCGGGGAGGGCACGGAGAGGCGGCAGAAGAAGCGGAAAGCGGAAGGCAAGCTGTCCGCAAAGGAGACGGGCGTGGTGAAGGTCGTGCTGCACGCGGAGAAGAGCGTCGGGAAAGGACAGGGCAAGAAGCCGGCACGCGCGCCGCTCTTGCCTGCTGCACAGCCGCTAGGGGCGGCCCTCGACGTGGGGCTGGGCGGCGGGGGGCCGTCGTCATGGGGGTGACGCGCGGCAGCCGGGGGCACGAGCAGGCCGTTATTAGCACAGGCGGCCGACTGCCGCGACGTGCCGGCAGTGGGCTGCGGAGGCCCTGCGTGGCCCGCCGCACGCATTTAATAGAGGAGCTGGGAGCCAGATGCAAGCACGCCTCGCTCCAAGCGTCGTTTGCGCATACCAGGGCCAGCTCAGAAGACGGTGGCCAAGGAGTGCATTTTGGAAAAAAACGCGGCTCTCGCTTGAACAGTGGTCAATTCGGCTGTCAGGCGCTTGGGAGATGGATTGCCGGAGCAAGTGAGCCGACTCGTTGTTTCAGTCATACAAAAAACTGCTCCTCCAGATTTCAAGCGGTCTTCCTTTGCGAACGATGTGCCGTCATGCTGTGCTGCCAACTGCTGAAGAATTTCTGTTCGGTGTTGTCGATGGGCCGACATGCTGGTCTTGCGGATGAACCTTTGTTTGAAAGGTGTCACCATAATGGCAACCAGGTTCATCGGTCGTTGATGGGCATGCGAGGCGAGTCTCCTTCTGTGATCCGTCACATGCTTGATGGAACGGGTACTTGCGTAGACACGTGAATCTCAATATCTTTGCGCTGTTGCGTTATGGCTGCTTGCAGAGCCCTAGCTGTGTTTATTTCTAAGCGCTTAGGTTTCCGCACACTCGGTTTTGCCGCAAACCAGTATCTCGATTTCGAACACGTGGCAAGGCGATATTAAAACTGTTTCGAGTAAACCTGACGGCACGAGGTGCCCGAACGTATTAAGCAAAAGCGAATGATACCACTCAAGTTCGGCGACATTGCCAACGTCTCGTGCATCTGGCAAAATCTCGAGCTAGAAATTGGATACCCTAGCTTTCGCCTTTGAACGGATGTCAGCTCTTGTTCGACAAGAAATCATTGACATCGTGTTGCCCTCGTGATATGACGACTGATTGAATTCGGTGAAGAAAGGGTGAAAACTATAAAATACTCAAAGCTAGAGAGTTGACGACATCGAACCTGCAAAGTGAATGAAAGTTACCAGGAAAAATGCTTGGATTTAAGCGCAATGGTTGGTTGCACAATCGATCCTGGTACGCGCATCTTTCAGTGTAAAGCGGCCGTCAATTTCAACGTAGCCAAGCCGAGTCAACGGACTGCACACGCGTATGCAGTTGATCTATAAATGCAGATATCGGCACCGTACGTATGCCTGCGTTTAATGCAACATACTGCATGCGGCCGCCCTCGAAGCTGTAGCAATTAGGGCGGCTTGGGCTTAATTAGACAATTACACTCAACATGCAATCAGTTTTGCATGTACGATAGAATTTTCCCTGCGCATGCAGTGATGTATTTCAATATCATTTGGCAAGTTTGACCTCGCTAGCTAGTTCGTCAAGGATCGAATCATACAACGTACCTGTAGTAGATACAATTAAGCAGTTGTACGTGCCGTCATGCTGCCACTTGCAGCCCCTGATATATAAGGCTAGTGGAGCCAACAGTTTGAGTGGACGCAATTCGATCGATGATCTTTCGCCCGGCCATATGCGAGATTCTGATCAGAAGATCGAGATACAAGGCATACCAGTACAATACAAGGTATGCCTTGAATCAAAAGATCACAATGCAATTGGCATGCATTGACGAAAAATCATATGGTGGCTCAATTGCATCAAAGATCTGGTTGAGTCACTGCCGCTAATGATCCAAGTGATCAAAGGGATTTAGCTTACTTACAAACATGTGGTTGGCAAGCTTAGGATTATACACGGTTGGTACGTGCGTACAAGCTCGAACCTGTCAGACGGTGGCTCATGCATGCACCTAATCAGTCGTGTAATTGACAGCATCTGAAGAAGCTGCCAGCACCTAATTCATAAAGTGTTCAATAAGTAAGGGAGTTTCACCGCCAAAGAGATCAATAGGATACCCACAACAGTAAGTGTGCCATTTTGGCGGCCTCGCACTCACTGTCACCATTTTCCCATCAAAATTTTGAATCTTTAAGACTTGTTTTTTATAAGTTTAACGTGGAGGGCTGAAAGGCTGGAAAAGGAAGCTGAGTGCAATTTTTGCAAAGCCTGACGGGGAGTCGGTCCACGAAAGCCTGGAGAGGAAAGGACTCACACACTGCGCTATGCGACCGTCGATAGCAATGTTCGATCGACGGTTGGATCTGTTTGGTTCAGAGCTGCTTGACAGCCGTCGATAATTGTAACCACCGTGTACTTCCAAATAATTCAAGCTGCGGGAAACCGTCGATGAAGTCGACGTCATTTTACGGCCTCCTTGTCCTATCTATAGCCTGCCAGGCCGGAACTCGGTGCCTGGGATCGAAGTTTGCGCCAAACCTCACCGAGACTCAGAGCACTTCATTGCGCCATTGGCATTGGGTCGATTGGCTCTCATCGATCATCATTATGTGCCAGTTGGACATTGATTCAGCGCCGGCGTGCGAGGCGGCGAGGACGGAGAAAGCCAGCCACGTGCAGCACTCGTGTCACAGGCCTTGTGAGGCGAACTCGACAATCTGATTGGCTAGACGACAGTGAGGACACGATGCCTTTCTTCCAAGGTTGACAGCCTTTACCTGGGACCTCTATGTAGTAGGTCCTAGTGCATGAACCTCTTGAAAAAGCGTGCCAAGCTTGGGCTGTGCCGCTTTGTTCAGATAAGTCATCAGTTGAGCGGCAGGTATCGCCTAGGTATGTGCGCAACGTGCCGGCAGCTGTGCAGGCATAATGATGCTGCTTGACTTATCGATGCGTTGACGAAGTCTAGCCAACCAATTGACAACCGTATCATCAAAGTGATTGTTGAATTCGCATTGCGGTACGGTCATCAGCTCGTTCCAGAAAGCGGGAAGGTAGAACCGATCATGAGAAATAAGAAGGTTTGTATCTTTGCTAGCTTTGCTGCTTCGATTGGCCGACCCAGCTGCCCGGCCTCTATCAGCCTGATGGTGGAGTCCGGCAGACTTCGTTCCGCTCGTGCCAGCCCCCAATCAGACAGTCAGATTGAACGTTTCTCTGGAGGACTTGCCGCCCAGTCTCTAGCGGCCTTGATGGTCGCTCATTGGATTCTGCATCGGTTATCTGGCAAAAAGAACGTGTTTCTGGAGGCGGCTGCGAGTAGAGTCAGCACCTTGAGTGCATGATGAGAGTGGTGCCAGGTGTGCTCGAAGGCTTGCGGTTACCTGTGGTTCTGTTGGTGCATTGTGAGGGAAGCACGCGCGGGCCGCAACCATGAAGGGCGGAGAGCAGGTGGCCAGCGTGCTGCGCAAGAGGTGAGCGCTCCCGCAGGGGTGCCTAGCCCCGGCATGCCCCCGGATTGCCTTATAGCCCCTCCTCAACAAAGAGAACTACACTACAGGGTGTACTCCTTTAGCCTGACCCACACTTTGTGGCGTGCACTGATATCCAGCCAGCCACGTCACCTTGCTGGTATCACAGCAGAGCCATGGGGAGCTTTCCACTCATGAATAGCTCTTCGATCTTGAACAGCTTCTGGTAAACGGATCAGCGTCGTGCATAGGTTGCAACACAATGCAATGGGCCGTGCGTATCGATGCCCTGCCCAGCTGTGCTGTCTGTGCCCCTGGCTTGCCCGCCATGCCTGCTGTGTACGGTGCAGGCCCGAGTTGCGCAGCGCCAAGGAGGTGGCCCTGGTGCACGCGGCGCTGCAGCCGCTGTCCTTCTACCAGCGCCTGCACCCCGACCCCACCGCCTGCGGGCCCGCACAGGCGCACCTCTGCCGCGCAGCGCTGCTCAGGGAACTGGAGCAAGAGGACACACGTGAGGGCGTGCAGGCCCAGTGGGGCAAGCCTTTGGGCCATGGCAGTTTGACTACACCCGCTTCTATCCTGAGTCTTTGCAGATTCGATCAGAGAGGATCACAGGGCCAGGCGGATACGGTCTGTGTAGGCACTCTTTATGCTGGTAATCTGCATATTGGCCATGTTGCAGCTGGTCTAGATCGACGTGGCCGCAAGAACAATCCAGAGTTTGCAGTGGAAGGACCCCTTCAGGGCGGCCCTCAGCCAAGGCTGTATCCAGTTCTGACAGTAGTGAGAGCGCGTGATCTTCCGCCATGCTAGACTCGTCCTTATTACCGGTCTCCCGCTGCGTGTGCGTGTTATCTGACTGGCTTCTGTGGCTGTGGTCAGTGCACGAGGAGGGTTCCCCCGGCGTAGGCTTCTGCCTGATCCTGTCTGGGTCCCTGTCCGAGTACAAGCGCCAGTATGCCGCGCAGACCGGGGCCGGCCGCTACCTGCACAAGCTGGGGCCAGGCAGGGGCTTTGGGGAGGAGGCGCTCACACAGGCCCAGCCCAGGTAAGGCGCAGCAATTCAATCAGAGCTGGCCGCCGCGCTCAAGATAGCCCATTCGAGCATTGAGGCATGGGTAATACCTCGAAGCTGGCACCCATTGCGTGCTTTGTCTGCCATGTCATGGCTGTGTCAGCAGCCTCCTGTGCGTTCCCCTTGCTGACGTCTTGAGCCCCGTGCGCTTCTCAGGCTGCGCTCATCCACGCTGGTGGCGGCGGAGCCGAGCGAGCTGCTGCTGCTGCGGCGCGAGGACTACGTGGCCATGACGGCCATGGCGCAGCAGGCCCTGGCCGTCAGGTCAGCGCCACACCCACGCCCGCCCCGCCAGCTGACGGCCCCAGCTGGTACTGCCTGCACGTTTGTTGCTACACTGCGTCAACGTCGATTTGCTCTTGAAGTCGAACAATTCAGGTATGCCCTCCTTAGATAGCTTGCGCTGACAATTCCCGACACTGCCTCAGCCGGCAGCCTATGTCCGCTTCTCGTCTACCCCGTCCTTTTTCTCACCATCCTCCCGTTGCTGTGCCCAGCCCCGCCCTGCGCAGTGAGGACGACCTGCTGTGCCTGTTTGCGCTGGCGGCCACGCTGCTCTTCTTCCGCCCCGTCCCCCCCCGACCCTCCTGCAGCTGGCCCGTGCCCTGGAGCCGGCTTCCGCTGCACCGGCCCAGGCCGTCGTGGTGCAAGGCCAGCCCGGGGGGGCATTGTACGTGGTGCTGCACGGCAGCGTGGCCCCCCACCAGAGGCGGCGGGAGAGCTTGGGGAGTGTAACGGAATGGAGGATGCAGGCCGGGGAGGCGGGACCCCCGGTGGGCGATGTGCTGCAAGCGGGGGACGCATTTGGCGAGGAGGCGCTGCTGCACGCAGACGGGTGAGGGGGGCAGGTTGTGACTTTCGGCACACCTGGAGACCAGACGGGACTTGAGGACGATAGCAGCTCAGATCTCAAGTCTTGACAGCTGGCAGGCCCCATGTTCGATAGCACAGCTTGAGGCAGTTGGCCGTGCTTGGAGGTTGAAACCATGCAGAGGCAGGGAGCGGTGCGGACCCGACCTTCTTCACGGGGCCTCATCTGCTTGAGTTGACCGATTCGAACGCAACACTTTGTTCTGTCTTCAACCAGCTGCGGCGCTTGACCGCCCCTTCCCTTGTGCGCCCAGGTGTTATTCGAGCACGTACGTGGCCGTGGAGGCGTGCCAGCTGGTGGCCATTCCGCGCGCCGCCTTCGACCGCGTGCTGCGCGGCTTGGGCTGCCACCTCCAGTACCAGCCAGGGCAGGTGCGCCGCACGCTCGCGCAGGCCCCGCGCAGGAGGACCTCCGCCGCAGTGCAAGGCCTTGCCACGCAGGTCAGCGGAATAAAGCGGCCGGAATTTTCACCCGTCGCTATACAGTCACTCCTTTTCTATGGGACCAGCTCAGAAAGCACGGTATGTCACGAGACGGGGCTCTCTCAACTACTAGCATTTCACATCTACAGAGCAATAGTCCATGCGCTGCTCCATTATCTGACTATTTCTCACGAATACAATTCTTAAGACACCCCAACCTAAGTGCACAATAACCAAACGGTGGCATCCCGTTGCGTTTCTCAGATGCACGGCCTGGCCTTCTTCTCGTCCTTCTCCCCCGAGAGCGTGCGCCACCTCGCTGCGGGCTGCACGCTCGCGCACACGTACGCTGGGGACCGCGGTGAGAGGCACATCCCCCCCTGCAGGGCCACACATTGCGAGTGTGTATGCTTGCCGGATCACGTTAGGCAATTGACAAATAAATGGTGCAGCGCGTCCGTGTAAGCTGCCGCTCATTGCTTCGCCCCTCGTCGTGCGTTTCCGATGGGAGAAACTGTGTCCAGCTGATCGAAACGCGACATTGATCTTCTTAAGCACGACATTGATCCTCTTCGTGTCCTTGCACCTTCTGTCGCGACCTCCGGAAGGCCCCACTTACCCCTGCCACGTGGCGCTCCCTGCTGCAGTGTTCGACCAGGGCTCCGTCTCGAGCGCCTTCTACGTGCTCCTTTCCGGCGCGTGCTCCATCTACGTGCGCGACCACGACCCCGCACACCCCACCTCCGCGCGCACTTCTGAGGCTCCGCCCGCCAATTCGCTGGCCCGCCCCGGCTACGTCAGCTCTCCCGGGCTGCCCGGAAGCCCCGCAGGCGCACCTCCCGAGCGGACGCTGTTCTCCGACTCCACTCGGCGAGGCACCCGCACCACGGGCTCGAGCGGCAGCGACCTCCCGGACATGCACGCCGCCAGCCAGGCCAGTTCGGCCGTGGGGCCTCTCCCCTCGGTGCCCCTCACCGTGCAGCTCGTGGAGCCCACAGAGCGCGGGCCACGCCGGGGGGGCGGCCGCTTCGTGACCAGCAATAACGCCAGCCTGCCGTCGCCGCGCGCGTCATCCCCCTCCCGCCGGTCCCGCTTCGCCACGCAGGCCTCCGCCGTAACGGTCAGCGCGAACCAGTTGCCGACCGAAGTGTTCGTCTCTTTCTGCGCCGACCCCACATCGCCGCGCGGGGGCCTGAACCGGGTGCTTTTGGACCCCCTGGAGCGGCCGGACCCTGGCAGCTGCCCCGTATCCCCGCGAGCTACCTTGTTGCCGCCGGCTCTCGACGACCTCTCTTCGCTGCCTCGCGACACGCCGCGCCGCCGGATGGTGGCCGCGCCGTTCGTGCCCCCGCCCTGGCCCGAGGAGCCCGCCTCCGGTCGCGGCGGGGGCGGCTCGACAACTGCGCTGTCGCGGAGTCCTACCGTGAAAGGGAGCCGCTCCCAGAGTGTCACCACAGGCACGTGCCCCTCTCGCCCCACGTCCGCCAAGGGATCCCCCCGGGGCGGTGGGCCCCGCGGCCTGTCCGACGAGGACTTCGGCAAGCTGGTGAGCTCGTTCCGGGGGGGCGCCAAGGTCGCGCCGGACCCCAGCAAGGGCGCGGGGGGGAAGGAGGCGCTACCGGCGCTCCGTAGTCGGCCCCGCGAGCAGAAAGGGGGAAGCGGGCCGGCCGAGCACGCGGATGGCGCCAAGCTGGGCGCAGGCACCTCGGGGGCGAGGCCGTGGAGAGGCTTCCTGCTTAGCGGAGGGGATGCTGACGTGGACCCAGCAGGAGAAGCGAAAAAGAAGTACGGTCGCCTGGTGCGCACGTGTGTGGAGGGGGACGCTTTCGGCGAGCTAGAACTGCTGGGACCAGAGCCGCAGCTCAGGTGAGCAGTGGTCCACGTGCTCGGAGTATGGTCCGCGCGAGGGAAAGCGAGTGTCGGCTGTCGTAATTGGAAGCAAACGTCTAGTTGGAAGTCTGAGGCGAATTGACCGGCTAGATGGCTCCGTCGACCATGCACTGAAGGTTGCTCTTGCCCTCTCGTGCCCATCATGCAGCTTCTGGAGTACTGCGCTTTCAATACCGAGCACCTCAACCAGGAGTATCAAGCCCATGCATTTCCTCGCCTTCTGAAGCCACAGAAAGTTTCGAAGAGAGAGGACATGAAGGGATCTCCAACTTTCTGGCTGACCTTGGGCGTGGCTGCCCCGTCGCGGTGCAGGGCTGCCACGGTGGTGGCGACGGCGGCCAGCGAGCTGCTGGTCATCCCGCTGGACGACTACCGCCGCCACATCCAGGTCAGCCCGCGCGCAAAATCCGGGGCAAGGTCCCGCCGGATGACAAACTCTGACGTTGAGCTGTGGGGAGTTATCGAAGTGTCGTATCAAACGAACACTTTGCCGAATCCAATCGCCTTTGGTCCGTTAGATACGAAGCGGACAGATTGGTGGCTCCGGGCTAGCAGGCGTCTCGCGCTGTTAGGATCAAGGAGTAGCAACCAGAGAAATGTACTATTTGCATGATAGGTGGCAGAAGCAAGATTCTTCTTCAATTGCATTCATCTTCATGAGCTGGACTGCAGGACAAAGGGGATTGATGGCATGTTCACTGACTGGTCTCCGGTATAGCGGCAGACTTCCCTTCACATACACTCGAATCGTTGGGCAGAAGTTACAAGAAAGTTGAGCACGCATGGTCGTTCCATTTTTTTCCTCCTTCAGCACCGGTTCTTCGTTGTTCTCACGGGAAAACCCTTTTCTCTACATTCAAGGAATTCGCCACTGTAAGACGTCGATCTTTTGCATCATCTGAAAGGGACGGGTATCCGACCTCTGTGCCCCGCCGAATGTCCCAGATTGGTCTCTATATGAAGTTTTATTAAGCTCAACTATGACAAGGACGGATGAAGTTACCAAGCGCATTGAGGGTGGGCACGGCTGCGGAGCAGGCAAAATTTTGCGTTCATGTAATTAGTATTATCTCGAGTCATATTGTAGCTTAAGCTTGTTATAAGTTTCGTCCAGAGCGCTGACCCGTTCCTTCGCCTCTCCCCTCAGCCCGCCCACGCTCGCCAGCTGGCTGCCCACTGCGACTTCTTGTCGTGCGTGCCGCTGTTCCGCGGCCTGCCCCCCGCCGCCCTGCGCGGGCTGGTGTACCGCCTGCGGCCGCGCGAGGTGACGGCCAAAGGCGCGCCGCTGCTGGAGCAGGGCCGCCCCGCGGACGGGCTGTACGTCGTGCACCGCGGGGACTGCGTCATCCGCGTGACGCCGCCAAAAGAGGCAAGCACCCGCAGTTGACGTCTCCTGGTCGAGACAGTGTAACAAATTGCTTGCTATTAACTGAACAAGAATCTGATTGCACAAGAAGCAGCCTCCAAAAGGGGTTTGGCCGTGACCCTACGCACATCCGTTGCGCTTTGAGGTTTGGTGCGCTGACCGTTGTAAAAGGCGTTTGTTCTGTACTGTTCAGCAACAGGTGAAACTACTCCACCCGCACTGTAAGAAGTGACGTGAACTTATGTTTGCGCCCCATTGCACCGCCCTTCAACCTCTTGAGTACGAAGGCCCATAGCCGCTGTCACCTTGACGGCCTCAACGTCTTCTATCTCCGCAGTTCGCTGGCAGCGTGCCCAGCAGTCCCACTGCCGCGGGCCGCCCCGGCGGCGGTGCTCGCATAGACCTGGCGGTGCTGGGCCCCGGGGCCGTGTTTGGCGAGGCGTGCCTCTCGGGGGCGCCCCTCGAGTACTCTGTCGCGGCCGCGTCTGTGCGCGTGGAGCTGCTGGTGCTGCACCCCGCGGACGTGCGCGCGCTGGGCGGCTCCCTCGTGGGCGCCGTCGCCGCGCTCGCGGATGCCAAGGCCGCCTTCCGCGCGGCGCACCACGGGCTCGCGGTCGCGGCCGGCCAGCGCAACGGCGACGAGGCGGGGCGGCAGCTGCCGGCGTGGCTGCAGAAGCTGCCGGCGCACCTGCTGGCCACGGCCCAGGGAGGGGGGGCCCCCGACACGCTGCTCTCACCCCGGCTGGCCCCCCTCACCGATGCAGCCGCCAGCTTTCCGGGGCCGTCGTCTCCGGGCGCGCAGACCCCTCGCCGAAAGCCGCGGTTGGATCTCGACATCCCGCCTGCAAGCGACCCGCAGTTGGGCGGCTTTCCATCGCCGGCTCCGCGGGCGAACTTGAACGAAGCTGGGAGTCCGTCCGCGGGGCGAGCGAAGCTGGGGTTCTCCCTCTCTTGGCCACCGCGGCCGAACAGCCCCCCGGGGTCGCCCAGCCGCGCAATCGCGCCGTCGCCGGCGGACTCGTCCCTGGAGGCACACATGGCGCAGGTCATGGGCGCCTCGTGGGGCCTGCGCTCGAGCGCGTGAGCGGGTGCGGGCACGGGCAGGAGACTCGGGGAAGGAGCGGGACCTAAACAATGAGCCCAAGTCCATACCCCTTAAAACGGGTCAACTCGGGGCTTGGTCAATAAGGTCGATCCACATTCGTAAAAGCGATTCTGGCACTTGTGGACAGCCCCCGCGTGCCTGCGATGGCCCGGCAGCAGCAAAAAAGAGACTCGGCATACCCCGTCACACGAGGAGGCGTCCTCAAGTTGCGGATCAATCAATCAGGGCACTGGGTAGAAATTACTCAGCGGCCACAAAGCTTCGTGTGTCACCTGTATATCTAGCTAGGGGGGCTGCATTCTTGCATCACTGAATCATCTAGTGTACAATCATATGGGTGAAAGGGGCACGATCGAAAGTAGCTGCTTTGTCACATCTCAACGGCAGCCATAGAGCTCGCGCTCCCGGTTTAGAGCTACGCATTTTCCTTTGTGCTTAGGTGAGTTGGGCAAGCATTCAAGCATTGATTATCGTGATGATAATAATCAGGATCAGGTATGTACAGTAAATTGGCTGAAACGGACCGTCTGGTAATTGACAGCATTGCATTGATTGAAAACATTGAGAATCTCGATGGCATCGATCGAATGGATTATCCTTCATTGCCAATCATGCACACGTTGTTGACCGGCCTAAAATTTGATCATGCATGCAGCTAGTGACCAGAAAGTGCTAGCTAATTGTAAAGCGTGAATTTCTGCCCTTGAATTCTAATCCAATGTTTTTCAGTGCACGTGGCTGAGCGGACGTATGAGTCTCAATCAATCAGCTTGTAATTAGATTAAATAATACGAAGCTTTGACAAGGCTTCGCTTAGCGGTGCCCCGACCGGGCGCCCTCTTGTGACGGTACCGATTCGATCAATATAGATCTTCTTGATTGGATCCCATGATTTGTGGGCACGGAGGCACTACCGTCAGGATCGGCATATGACTCGATTCGTGCATGGTACTTAATTATAGATTAGATGATTAAACGTCGGTTCGGACCCGTGGCCGGCTAAGTCAACGACTGAAACCATCCACCGTTCTGCACTAATCTTGTCCTTACTTCAAAGGCTAGGTGCAAAAACCTCCCCACTTCATGTTGATCCTGCAAATTGAGGAAGAGCTTCAAGCTCTTTACTCTGTTCTCAAAGAGGATAAATGGAACAAATTCCGTTAATAGCATCGTATGCTGGACAATCATATACGAAAAGGCTTCGTCCTCTACCTCATGCCCGTCGCACACAATGCACAATACCGCTGATTGGCTCGAGGCTTTCCCTGCCATGCATAAGTCGCTTTAGACAACTTATGAGCCCCAGGTCTAAATCTGGCCAACGTATATAGAAACGGAGCATGCTCAATCTGATCCAAATATATATGGCTCGTACGCATATCCTTGCTTTACGTGCTCGAAGTACGTACAGCTTTGAGCCCATGCTCCTCCCCGACTCGGAGATCTTGCATGTACGCAAATTCTAAGAAACCTCGGAGAGACCTCGGAGAGACCGGACGTTGAACTCGGCAGCCCCAAATTGGTCGGCACTAGAAACGAGTTCTTGGCTTTCTCAACAACGTCTGCGACCCACCCTCCCTCGCCCGTCGCGCAATATCCCCCGACTCCTCTAGAGCTGATCGGGCCAACCTGTCCTCCGAGAGGCTATAGAGGTTCGATTCACAAACTTAAAACTTGCTCCCATAGTCGGACGACTCGGACCATGCGGGAAAACGGCCGAACTCGCCAAGAACCGCCTTTGACAAATATATGGACAAACATGTGCGAATTATCGTTGTGCCATGCATGTTGTGAAATCAAATAACCACCTGGTGCACGAGGAAGAGTAGGCCCTTAACATGTTGACTCGGCATGAACATGCCCGACCGAGTTCTTGCATGGCATGTATAATTCCGCCAGGGTGCATGCACATCATGTGTTGCTGCATGTCAGAGATCCTTGATGCAGCTAGATAGCTTGGCGACAATTCCAGCCTTGCAAGTCACTTAATTGGATGGTAGCATGAATCTACAGATTCGTGGGGCGCGACTTCCACGAACGCGAGGTACTACTTGTCAAAGCATACGTGACCATCATGCCATGCCATGTCTTCACACCGATCATGGTCCCAAGAAGCGTGTCGAGTCATCAGTTGAAGCTCGGAGGGACCTATTCTGCATCGCTCCGACAGGACAGAGGGTTCAGCCACTACGCAAATCCTTGGAGTCCAACACTGCGGGCGCTTAATCCGTCAGAACAACTGGAGGGGGACTTCATTGCAACCTGAGAGTGCATCCACAGCTCAGTCGTCGTGCGTCTTGACCTTCCGTGCTCGTTTATGTTGCGGTTGCAACGTGGGTGATGGTTCTTCGCCGGACTTGTGAGGCCCTTTCCGCTTAACACCCGCACCCGTCGGAGTACCGCGCGTGGACACCGACCGCTGTACCCACTTCAAACACGAGAAGAAGACACGTCAGACAACAACTGGAGTGCGCCAGGTAGCCATATAAGCTCTCTGAACCTCGTGCAAGACCGGCAAGACTGCGCAGCCATAACTGAACGACAATCTCGCAAATTGCCCCGGGTAACCTCCGGGCTCAAGTCGGGATTCAAGGGACTCCATGTAATCAACACCTGCTTGCCCACTCTGTTTCCACAAAGCGAGCATCCGAGTGCATGTGCGGCTGACCTTTCCGTCTGCGAGGCGCACGTCGGTGCCCGGGTTGTCGCGCAGCGCGGCCGCCTCGGCCTCCTTCTGCTGCACCTTCTTCTGCAGCATGTACAGCACCGCAATCGCCTTGCGCAGCCGCTCGTACTCCAGGCACACCGCGCGCGTCGGCACCCGCGGGGCAGGCGCCAGCTGGACACACGCACCACCCACGGACCACCGCGCGTCAGACACCAAGGACACACCCTTAGGCTCCGAATGCGTTGTCTCTCAGCAGAGTATCGAAGCCCGATCAGGCTTCATTTCAGCAGATTGCACGTACATCAAGGTCAAATCGCTAATGAGCTCAGCCACCCGCTTTCATTTGAATTCCACTGCTCAAACCCGAACGTGAAGTATACTGGCCCGAGCTTCAAAAGGGAAGGCTATCCGTCAAGTCCGAACAACTGAAGAGACCCCCGCAACCATGTAAGGTTGACCGCTCGGAGAAACCCATCGCTGGCCCCTCGGTTTAAGCCTATCCTCCCTGCTAGAGCCTGACAAGCCTTGCAACTCGCCAGTCGTTCGCATGGCCCGGCCGCGCATGGTGCGGGCCGTGTGTGCTCACCCCGAGCTCCTCCAGCGTCTTCTCGAGGCGCTTGGCGGTCCTGCTGCCCTGCGGCCCTTGCGCGGCCTGCGCGGCAGCTGCGGCGAGGCGCACGCCCCGGACGTACATTCGCGGCTGCAGCACAACAAAAGAAGAGAACGATGTTCACATCCCGCACGCAATTGCATCAGCAACAGCTAGCTTCTCAAAACGAGGGCAATGAATGCATGGTCAAACTTGAACGAGGTCCCATTATGCCGGCAACTGGGCAAGGGGGTCTCCCCCGGTGAATCATGCGTGCCAACGCGAGGGATGAGGTAGCGGACAAGGCATGCAAATGCACACTAATCGGCCTCAGCAAGTGGCCCCCTTCCCGGGGCTTGTTCGTACCGGGGCCTTGCCCGTGCTGGGAGCGGCTCCGGTGGCTGTGGGGGGCTGCACCGCGGTGGCCGCCTTGAGGAGCGCCTTGGGCGTGCCTGCGGGGGTGGCCTCTGGCCCAGACGGCTTGCGCAGCAGGGCCGCAGCCGCCTTGCGAGCCTCCGCTATCCGGCGGGCCTCGGCCATGACCTGCCGGCACGCACAAGGAGCAGCCAGAGATCAGGGCGGGCACCCAGAAAAACGGCTGAAGGAGACAGGTAAGGACTTCGTACATCAAGAATAGGCGCACACAAACTCAGGCAGGTCAATCTCTATCTATACAGCAAAGAGTTTCAGTGACACTGGCTCTGTTGCCTGCTGATCAGACGGACGAAGCTGGACCAACAAGATGGTCCGGAGGCAACGATGTGGCCCATGTTTGGACAGGGTTTGGAGTATACACATCTGTCAACGAATAAAGAGACCTTTACAGAGGGAATCAGTCTAATGTACCGTCCCAACTCATGAGTTTCCGATCCAACTCGGACGCACACAAGTTTTCAGAACAAATAGGAAGTGCGCTCGTCTCTCTCCGACAAAGCGAGCGATCGAAACCCGGTCGAGGCAACATTTCTCCTTTTTCCGCACGCCGCGCAGACCGTACTCACACCGGTTCCCAAAATCGACGTCACGCGGGCAAAATCGCCGTTCGATCAAAGTTTACCGTACGCGGCTGACGTCAGGCGTTCCGGATCCCAGGACGCCCTTTTTTAAGGTAGTCTTCATCGAAGAGTTTGATGGCAAACTGGGCGGGTGGCCGTGGCTGTGCGCTGCGCTGCCTCACCTCGTGCTCTTCCTGCTCCTGCTCCTTGGACTGGCTCAGCAGCAGAGTGAGCGCCTTCTTGCGGGTCACCTCGTGCACCACGTTGAACGGCTCCTGCACGATCCAACGGCAAGGCCAGCATCAGGGCGCAAGGCAACAGACAAGCCAGACTACATTGACAATTTTACCGGATCCCTAGTCAGCTGGTGATCCCAAGTGTTTGACGGGACCCAAAGAGGTCAGGACGTGGACCCCAGGCCCGCTTGATCATAAAGAAAGTGCGCGCGTCGGCGGCCGCAGTCAACAATCGGCGGTGGTCATCTACCACAGAGAAACAGGCTGCCAGTACGGATCAAGTCATCCTCAGCAACTTCGGCCGGTCATGGCCCTGCCGAGTCTTCTACATGTACCGACAGGAGGTACTCGAACTGTCTCCCCACAGGCCAATCGGGTCACCGATATTTGCAGAGTAGTGGAGGTATCCCCGAAGTCACTCTGATCGCAGGGCGCTGCCGCGGCGGCTGACCTTGACCAGCGGGTGGTCCGCCACGTCATCCTCGTCGTGCGCGCGCGCCAGCAGCAGTTGCCGCGCCACGCCGTAGTAGCGCTCCTTCATCTCCTCCACGCTGCGCGGGCGGTCCAGCCCCCAGCGGTCCGCCATGATGATGAAGCGCAGGTCGTACTGGCGCGCCAGCGTGAGCAGCTGGTCCGTCTCCTCGCGGCTCCAGCGCGGGTCCTGCAGGCACCGCGCGTACTCCTCGTCGCTGTACTCGGGCACCTCCAGCGCGCGTCTGAACTTGTCAAACTGGTACGGGGCCGCTGGGGCGCCGGGCGTCAGCGGGACCTGCGCAAGTGAGCGTCCCGAATCAGGTCAAGCTTTGTGTCTATACGGCCTCTCTGTTAGGATTATACAAGAGGTTTATGGGCCAGTCAGAGACTTCTCTGACTCTCTCTATGCTGAGGAAGCGTGAGTATGGGGCTCTCTCACCATCCATTGGCTGCCGTGAAGTAATCAAGTAATCTGAAACAAGCCGCTTAAGGCCCGCGCCCCTCAACCAACTTCACTACTTGAAGGGGCTCCCCTTATTCAGGCTTGTCCATCAGCGGTGCCTGTGTGGCCCCAGCCTCCGCCGCTGGATGTGCAGCACCACCATTAAGGCCCGACTTGCAGTGGTGGGATGGGGCTCACCCAGTGGTGCAGCTGTAGGGCGTCCTTCCTGGCGGCGGGCGTGAAGGGCAGCCAGCCCCAGCGCACCGCCTTGCCCGCCTTCTTCTTGCCCTTGCCCACCTCCACCGCAGGCATGATGGCGTGCGGCAAGCCCCCCGTCAGGGCATACACCTGCACCAGAGCGACCGGTCCAGTTACGGTTCCCACAAAAGGCATGCTGGGCTGTGGGGGCTCAGATCGGTTGCAACGCTTTTCAAAACTCAAGTAGTCTAGACTTTATTGACAAAAGGGCAATGCCTAGGAAACTCAGAATCAGCAAGGATTACGAAAAGCACCAGCTTGTGCCTGGAACCAATGCTGACAGGCAAGCGCATGTTCAGAAAACACCTGGCCGACGCCAACATTCATTTCAGATGAGCAATTTGAAAGCTTAGTACATATTCAGCTATTCAATCAAGTTTTGCCAATCTCAGCCTTCACAGATATAGTCTGATCCTGCACTTAATTGGGCAGCGATAGCGTGAACGAGGCACAATGCATGAGCTGGAACTGCTGGTGGCATGATGAACTGCTGCCCCCACCTCGCGGCTGACCCCGTCTGGTTTGCGCTGCGCCGGCTCCTTGCTGACTTTGGCCTTGCCTTTGGGCAGCCCATCTTGCCGCAGCCCCAGGATGTCCTTCGCATCCGCCATTGGACGGCGTCCGGGGGCAGAACTAGGATGCTGGCCAGCGCGTTGAGCGGTTGAAAAATGATCAATCAGACGGACGCAGTTTTTGTGCAAAATGAAGACAAGCAGATGAGAAGCTAGTCACTCTTGCCTTCTATTCCACCATTTGCTGCTGCACGTACTATGAGAATGAGAACAAGAAATGCATTCGAGATACCTACCTATAGAGATGAAAGAAAAAGATCAAAGATGAAGGGAAGTAACAAACTAGGGTTTTGGCAGGTCACTCGTTGAAGTCGGCCGGAAGCAGTGGCAAAGCTGGGCAGATGCACGCGGGCGGGCGATCGTCAAACCCTGAACCTTGGTCTGTGGGAACGAACTTTGTAGCCGCGACGCAACCAGGTGAGCGCAACCGCACTGCGGCACAACCGTCTCGTTGCAACTTGCCAGTCAGGTTCAATCAGTGCACACTCACAAATGACTTGCGTGTGCCCTCACCGTGACGCAACAGGTGGAACGATGTGGTCCTGCCCAGGCAGCAGGGTGGAGGCATTCTCCCTCTGCCGAGTTTCGGTGGTCCACCATACTGCATTAGGAAATGCAATCGCAGGCTCGTCTTGTCAATGCCAATGGCCAACTCTGGCGGTGGTTTGACAGATTGAACCCTTCAAAACTCAGAGGTGGCCGCTGGTCTCTCTCATCGCCCCCATTTGCAGGACCAGTTGCAACACTTACAAGGACTCCTTTGAAAGCAACCACCTTGAAGACAAGCATCACCACAAGGCAGCTTCCTCGCTTCACGCACCTTTCCGGGTTCACTTCAACACCCCCACATTTGGTATGATTTCTCGCTGGGCTTGCTTGCTTGCATACTCTCTTCCTTTGCCTGTTTCATGTTCCGGGTGACGCAGTTCTGGAATGCTCAAGTCTTATGATTTGCTACAGACTACTGTACTCATTGGCCAAGTTCTAGCTTCCCTTTGTTTTGAGTGTTGACTTTAGGGTGGTGCATTTCTGCCAGGCCAGGATGGCTCCCCGCCGAAGCGGCAAGCAGGGCGGCGCCAAGGCGGGCAAGTCGCAGCAGGTGAGCGTGGCGGTGGAGGGGGAGGAGCAGCTGCAGGAGGAGCTGGCGGGCATGCGCCTGGAGGACAAGGCGCCAAAGCGTACCACCCCCCATGAGGCACCCAAGAGCAGTGCCAGCAGCTCCAAAGGCCCCCATGGCGGCCTAGTGGGAAAGGCCAGGCTGCAGGCGGCCTTCTACCCCAAGTTTGAGAATGAGTCATCAGACCAGGCGGTAGGCTCTCAAAACATTGCATGGGATGTAATGGTGCTCTCGTTCTCATCAGCCTGCTTTAAGTTACTGCATCTGGGTCACTCAGAGCTGGAAAGGGTTGATCATGAAGGGGAAGCCCCTGAAGCTCTGGATGCTCTCAGATAGTAGAGACTGTGCTAGACAAGCAGGAGTAACCTTAGATGGTATCACGGTAGCGTCAATGCTGTGGGCTTTGACATCAATTCCGTTGATGGCTGCTACAGCTGCATACCCTGCTGTCTCAATCCCCTGAGTACACTACCTTCTCTCAGACTGTTCCCTGCTCCTTTGACCTTCCCCCTCTCATCTGCGCTCACAGCGCTGCGTTTCCCTCCAGGTGCGTGACCGCATGCTGGCCATTGTGGCTGCTGGGAAGGGCGTGCTGGAGGTGTCCCAGAAGCACTCGGGGAGCCTGTTCATGTGGTCGGGGGGCAGCCGCGGCTTCGCCAAGAACAGCTGGGGCAACGAGTACACCGCAGTGGGCCTGTTTGTGGTGGCGCGCACGCTGCGGGACGCGTGGGGCGCCCAGGCAGACACCAAGATGCAGGAGCTCAACCAGCTGCTGCAGGTGACGCGCACATGAAGTCGAAGTTATTATTATTCTTCATCTCCTACCATACAAATCATAGGGGCATTGCAACTCCAACCGGTTTTCACTTGCTATCATCTGGTCATTGTGGCATCTGCAACTCCAACGTCTTACAACAGCAGCTCCAGGACAAGCCAAGTCCTGAGTCCTGGTTTAGAAACATCACCCAGCAGGAGGCCCCAAAAAGTTCCGCCTCAGGCTGAGTGGTGGGCGGTGCTCGGTGCAGGCGCGCAACCTGTGTGTTGCCATGGAGCTGGTGACGGCGGTGCTGGGGGACCACGGGCAGCGGCCCAAGCAGGACTACGTGGTCATCACCGCCATCTCCGAGCTGGGAGGGGGTGTGCAACCCCGCTTCTGGGCCACCCCCCAGATCGTGGAGTTTTGCCGGCAGTGGCGGCTGCCGACCAACCAGTACTGGCTGTTTGCCAGCACGCAGTCCGCCGGCACGTACTTTGAGATCTTTGACATGATCGGGGAGGAGGGCACCGCCAGCGAGGTCACGGAGAGCATGGACAAGATTGCCGACGTTGCAGTGCCACGTGAGAGACCCGCCACCCCCAGCAATTGCTCATCCTTTTAACCAATTCTGTTGGCAACTCCTCTACTCCAACCCTGCCATGCAGTGTTTCGTCAGAGTCAGAGTCCATGACTCCTGCCAAAATGTTGAGGGTTTCGCCATCCTTGGATTCTGATGGAGGCGGTCGATGAATTGTAGGGAAGCTTGACAAGGCTGAGAATGGAAAGCTCCAAAGTACAAAACTCTGAACAGTGAGCCTGCTTAAGGGTTATTGTGTAGCCCATGGTGGTTATCTGGGTCCAGACCGCAGTCAGACAAGAGACCCTTTACAATATCTGCTGTATCTCATTCCGCCTGCGTGGTGCTTGCAGCTACTGTGGACCACCGCGTGGTGCAGGGCGAGATCCTGGAGGGGCTGGTGGTGCGCCTAGTAAGCCCGCGCAGTGTGGACCAGCTGCGCCGCGTCATCCACGACCACCCGCTGCCCGACGCCCCCCCGGCGGCGGGGAAGGGCAGGAGCCTGCGGGACATCTACGGGGACGCCAGCTTGAAGGAGAAGCAGGTGGGGCGAGCATAAGGCTGAAGAAATCTGGCCAGCCAGGCTGTATAGGGAAGTACATAGGGAGGTACATGCGAGGGCTGTGAAAGCGAACCCGGACTTGCCTTATCTGCATCTGCCATGGATTCTCTATCCGCAACAAGGTCAAACCCGGCAAGGACGCAATCACGATACTGCTGTAATTCAGACTCTTGAAATAGTTGCGGGTCCAACCAGATTGCTGAATATCTCTCAATTTGTTCTTGAGCTGCGCATGCGTGCTGATTCCGTCTCTGTGCACGGTGCAGCGGTTGGAGGCCCTGCTGGCGGCGTGTGGGCCGCACATGGTGCCCAGCCCGCACGACTGGGACGACTCCTCTTACGACCACACCACCGACGCGCGCGCGACGGTGCCTGAGACCAACGCTTTCAAGACCTTCCTTTCGGCCCGCCCCGCTGACTACACAACCACAAAACTCCAGGTGAGAGAAGCTAGCCACCCTGCCAAACGCCCCACCTTATTCAGGATAAAACGAAACACCACCTTGCTTGACGTGCGGCAAGCAGTATATTGCCGGAGGCGAAATGCCAGCCAAATGCATATTCGCTTGTTTTGTATTGCAAACAGGCTTGGTCGATGTGAACTCATTTTCAGCATATTGTCAGTCAACAGGTCGCACTTGTGGGCCGCATACACAGCTCGCAGTGTTGTAAGCGAAGTTTTTCTCAGCGAGTTCGTTATGTCTTTCGTCGTCCGTTTGAGCCTTCTCCATGGTCGCAAATCAATGGTTGAGACGGTCACGAAAGGTCGGGAGCACGGTGTAGTCGACATACTGTTTGAGGACTGAGAAGCGCTGGCACTGAGCCACATGGTCCCTGCTAGTTGCCTCCCTTGCCACGAAGTGGCAAACACTGAAACCATTCGTTCACGGTGTCCATTCGTACCCTTCGTGATTCAGAAGGCTCCAGTTTCGTCCTGCATATGGGCCGTCGAACGCATTCAGACGCGCCCTTTCCCTCCAAGGTGCACTGCTGGCCGCCCCCGGGGGTTTGACGGGTTGCTGGTGTAATGTGTGTGCAGGAAGTGTTCCAAGTGGTGCAGGGCCGCCGAATGCGCGTGCGCTTCAAGGCGAAGACCCGCCCGCTGGAGGAGGACGTCCCGGGCACCCCGGCCGGCAGCTTCGTGCTCACAGTGCACGTGCTGCAGGACAGCGTCTTCACCAAGTATCAGTCCGAAATGAGGTGGGCGCGCCGCTGAGGGAAGGGGCAGTGGGAGAAACCAAGATGCTGTCATATGTTCTCTTCAGTGCCATACCTAGAGGTTTAAAGTTCGAGACGTCGGCTTTAGCAGGAAGGCGTCGTTGCTTCGTGAGAAACTTCGGCAGCACGAACCGGACCTCGCATGATCCGTGCCCACAGCTCTCAATGGGATTCTCGTGCGTTACCTCTTCAGCTGTGCAACAGCACATGAGCTTTTCGACGGAAGGGCTGGCTCCTTGAGCCGTCATGCTCGGCGGCGTCCTTCCGCCTTTGCCCTGCCCCCTGTCGCGCCGCCCTGACGCGCTTGCTGTGCTGTGCAGGAAGCACGCGGACCTGTGGCCGCTGTACCGGGGCTTCTTTGTGGACATCACGCTCTGGGAGCCGCAACATACACCGCCCACTTTCAGCACGGCCAGCGGACCGCCAACCGACGAGGTGTGGGGCAAGCCCCGCCCAGGCCTGAGCGGTCTGTTTGATGCTTCCAAGCAGTCGCTTCAGAGATCACTAGCAGATGTCTTCTAAGATCCTTGAGTAGGCCTTATTAACGTCTGAGACGATTTCGATTGGGGCCATCGACGTAAATATTGTTTTCCAGCCGTCCACTTTCTATCATCACCGTGTAATACTCTTGCTCGCGCTGACGGCCGTCGATTGTTGCCACCGTTGACTGGCCGTGTCGTTATGGCGCAGGCCGGCACGTCCGGCGCTGGCGGCGCGGGGGTGGCGGAGGACGCAGTGGAGCCACTGATGCTGAAGATGAAGTTTTTACCGTACAAGCTGCGCACGTTCATGATCCGCAACGGCATCTCGAACCTCTTCAACAAGGGCAAGGCCGACTACAAGGCCTACATCCAAAGGTGAGCCCGCAGAAAATCTGGGAGAGCTTCAGAAGGAGCGAGCGCACCCGGAAAACCTGGACGGGTTACGAATCATTGTGGACAGAGGGTAGCGCACGATGTGCAGCTTCATTCGCCTTTCGATGAGGCACCTGGATTTCGTAAACAAGCAAACATATGTGGAACGTGTCAAAAGGAGATGGGGCATTATCAATTCTTCGCTTGTTGCAGTTATCCGTGTGAGCAGAACGATCGCTGGGTAAGCGATTTGGAGCCGGGCAATGTGTGGCTATGCTGGATTCTTCGAATCTTGATCCGCCTCACGTGCGCGTCCAGCGCAGCCGCCGGCAGCCCACTTTGGCAGCTGTATTCAGTCACATCTACTTCATTAGTTCGTCCATGACCTGCCCATTGGCTCGGCAAACTCTACGCCCGCTTCGTCAATACCTTTTGCAGGCAGATCCGCAATTGGGGCCACACCCCCGAGAAGGCCCGAGAGATTCAGGCGTTTGCGGCGGCGTGGGCGGACTACATTTTGAAGAAGCGCGGCGCGGCAAACAAGCTGCCCGACTCATCGTACCTCACCGAGGCGGAGCCCTTCCTGGCGGCGTACATGCAGAGAGGGGAGGCTGAGCGCAGGCTGGTCGGCGCCGCTGACGTCAGCACCGTGGGGGTGACGTACGGGCACGTGCCCAGCGCGCTGGCGGAAGAACTGGAGGACCACAAGGACGAAGTGGTGCGCGCGGGGACGGCCGTGGAGGCGGGTGAGGGCGAACGGTTTCCATTAAAATGATCGACGTGCAAGCGGATTTGCACCGAGTCCCGACTCAAACCGTGTGTGGATCGTTCTTAGCCGCAGGTACTTGTGATACCTGCTTTCTTAAAGGGATTGTAGGGCGACTTTCTTGGCGACTTAATGCATCATGCATTGGTTTGCTACTCGATTCTGTCCTTGATCATGTCGCTGATCTGACTGGCCGCTCACACGTTTGCTGTGCTTGCAGGCGACGACGAGGCGTCGACGTCAGGGTCCGTAGCCGTCCCCCCCCGCGAGGTGATCATCTTCTTCCCCGGCATGCCCGGCTGTGCCAAGAGCGCGCTCTGCAAGCACCTCCTCGGGACGGACCTCGAACGGCCCAAGGTAAGCAACCAATTGCGCTTCCCGGGTCACGCTACCACTGGCTTAAACCGCGGCGACTCACCGTTTCGTAATTTTGTTCGTTATTTGTTCGTTTGGCAAGAGTTTCCTGCAGCAGTATACTGTACGCCGCACGAATCGAAGACGTCTTGCTACGCTCGTTTGGAAGAAGCCCTATGGATTGTAATAATGATTGAAGTTGCACATTGACTTTCTTTCGCCCGCCTTGCATATATGAGGGGCAGCCCGGATCCATGCAGAGCGCACCTGCCGTTCCCCATGCGTGCTCGATCGTAATCCCGCCCGCCCTCTCTGGCTGCAGCTGAGCGTGCCTGCGCGTGCCTGGAGCAGCGGCAAGCGCGTGGCCAGCATGATGGGCGACCTGACGCAGGGCAAGTACTGGAAGCTGTTCGCCACGGAGAAGAACAAGGCGCCGGGCGTGGTGGCGGTGGCGGACAAGAACGCGCCCAACCGCGAGGTGTGGGACGCCGTGGAGGACCTGTGCACGCAGAGCGGCGCGCTCGCGGTGCCCGTCGTGCCCGACTCGGACGGTACGGACACCAACCCGTACGCGCTGGACACGCTCGCCGTGTTCGCGCAGCGCGTGCTCGCGCGGGAGGGCCACCCAGGGAAGCTCGACAAGAACTCGCCCAACGCGGGGTGAGCCTAGGACCGAGAGGATGTTGGGCACGGGCATGCAATCAACATGTACGTCATGTGCTGTGTGCATGGCGAAAGGCCCAGGTCCCTGCGCAAAGGAGGCCACTCGAAATGTTCAAAGCCAAGGTTTCCCTGCCGTTTGCTTCGCTTCCTCCGGCGGGAGGCCTTTTGCCCTAGAGCTTCTCACAGAGTGCATATTCATGGGGATGCTTGCTGCAGCCTTCAGTGAATGATGTGTTATGAAGGAACTGCCGAATCGCAACTCTTTCTGGGCCGTATTCCGCCCAGGTACGTGATGCTGCTGTTCTACAACTTGTACGAGGGCAACAGCCGCGCCGAGTTCGAATCGGAGCTGCTCTCGCGCTTCGGCACGCTGGTCCGCATGCCCGTACTGCGCCCGGGGCGGCCCCCCCTGCCGCCCGCGCTGGAGGCGGTGCTAGAGGAGGGCCTCGAGCACTATGCGGCGCACGCGGCCAAGTTCGGCAAGTGGAAGAGCAGCACCGACGTCAAGGGCGAGCCGCGCGCCAAGTGGGATGCCTGGGAGGCCAAGCTGCGCGCCGCGCTCGAGGAACACGCCGACTACCTGCAACAGATCCAGGTCAGCGGCGCGGGAAGGCTCTCTCAGCCCGCACGTTGAGCCATCTTAGACGGTCACTTCCGGCGCATGATCGCAAAGTGCTGTTGTGCGAATGATAAGGTTGCCAACAGAGTGTGCCTTGTGGCTCATCTTCCGTTCTTTGCGCCTGCAGGTTCCGTTTGCGGAGGCAGTGTCGGCAGTGGAGTCGCAGCTGACGTCCGTCCTCGCCGGCCACTACACCCCCCCGGAGCCCACCGGGCGGTCCGAGCGGGTGACTGCCAGCAACAAGACGCGGGCCGTCACATTTGCAGCGGTCAAGGTGCCGCGGGAACAAATCGTTGAGGCGACCGAAAAGGTGGGCACCAGCAGTTCTAGGGATTTACCCAGGGATCGAATGAAAGATGGAAATGGTGTTCAGCTTGGGGGGGGCAGCGCTCTCAAGATTTGCAACGCTCTGAAAAGATTTGCGTGCCTTTCCTTTGTGCAGAGTTATAGATCGGGGCTACGTGTGTGATCCTCACCTCTGACTGCC
Organism: Klebsormidium nitens; assembly: GCA_000708835.1. Taxonomy (NCBI): domain Eukaryota; kingdom Viridiplantae; phylum Streptophyta; class Klebsormidiophyceae; order Klebsormidiales; family Klebsormidiaceae; genus Klebsormidium; species Klebsormidium nitens. The sequence goes on from DF237509.1 coordinate 52,815, forward strand.
TCCCTACTTGTTTTTGCGACGCGCAGCTGGCCCAGGAGCAGCCTGCGGTGGCGTCCTTCTTAGCGGGCAAGACCCTGGAGAACCGCCCCGCTCACGTGACCCTGGCGCACAAGGCGACTCACGGCAGCGCCGCAGTGGCGGGCTTCGGGCGGCTAGTCGGGACGAAGGTGGACGTGCGGCTCACGGCGTTCTACTTCAGCGACAAGCTGGCGGCTTGGGAGGCGGACTGGGAGCAGGAGCTCAAGGAGCGAGGGGTAGCCAGCCAAAATGCGTTCTGGCACATCACGGTGAGGCACCGGCCATGACTCAGCAAGCCTGTGTTCACTTGACACTCTCGCGAAGGCGTTCGGCTGCTGTCTGTGGGGACAAGGCAGACCGTAGCTGGGTGCGTTCCCTTTGAGGCACCTGACGCAGAATTGAGGGTGGCGCCTTGCTTGACTCGACCGGGAACGGGATCTGATCAGTGCACTTGTACCAATGCAGACCTTCACGGGACACGGGATGAAGGCCAAGGACGCGAATCAGTTGCACTGTCTTGCATCGGAAGGACAAGCGACAAAAGTGGAGTTGGGCACGCCCATATCCGTCGAGGGGACGGTCTGTTTAATGTGAACCACAACCGAACCGTTAAAGAGTTGGGCACTAAGTAAGAGAAGGCTTTCCAACCTCACAAGGTGGAGCTTCATACAGTTTATGTCCCTGTTTTCGTTATTTCAGGACTTTCAAGAGTCGTGTTCTTCTTCGTACGATGTCTTGCTGGGTAGAGGCGACTTGACCGTCTTGTATACCTCAAGGCGCTGCTCGATGGTGGGCAGGGACCCTTCTTGCTCATGCACGAGCTGTGCAACCGTACGACATGGATTACCCAGCTTTCCATGCTCTTTATATACAAAGCATGTGAGATGGTCTTGAGGTGTAAATATCCGAATGAACAGCATGTTCCACACATGTTTACTGCAATAACACGGGTCCAAGAATCATTAGTGTTTGGCCTGCCGATTCCAGGAAACCGTTGAGTTCATTGAGACCTGTTGGATTCTTTTGATAAATCCGCATGGCGTTTCATGTAAAGAATTGCCGCACTAGCATCGTATGTCCATTTACTCGCACGCTCTGGCCCTCACCCGGCATGACCTGAGCAAACAATGCGAAGCCTCAGGCTGCACTCCACCATGTGGCGTCCCGGGTAAAACTGAGGCTGACTCGTGATTAACGATCCTCAGAAATGACGCGCACGTCTGGCCCTAGAATGGGAGCGGCCTAGGCCTTACTGGGTACCGTACGGCCAACAGAACATTTTTGGTCATTCGAGCCATTGGGAGTTTAGCACTTAGAGGGACTCAAGGTGTGTCTGCCGATCTCACTCTTTCGATCATGTCCCAATCGATTCTCTGAGAGGTTCAATTGTTCTAATGCTGCGGGTTTGGACTAAAGTTGGGCCGGACCTGCAAGGGGTGCATGAATACTCTCTTGGTACTTTCTTTCCGACGATCTGCTGATGAGTTCTCAAGACAGTGGCAATCTGCCTCGACGCGAAAGCGCCGCAGGCTCCGGCTCGACGTTGAGCCTGACGGGTAACGGATTCGGAATGGAATGTCTTGTTTCTCTTCATGTCAAACTGAATGCACATGTCGAGTATGTCGGTGATGGTCTCTTTTCAAATACCATACGCCATAGCCAGATAGGCCATTTGTGTGCCATGTTCTTATGGCACAAGGATGGCACACAAATGATGTTGATTGAGTTCGTGAATCTATGCCAGCCAGCTAGTATATTATACATTATAAGCACTACCCTGGCCTTGGAGCCGGACCCGAGCCGGACCTGGAGCCCACCTGGAGCCCAGTGGTGATGCGCATGGCCGGCCTGCTCAGGATGCCCGCGGTCGGCCCGGCGGCCGCCACTCTGTTCCGCACGCGCGCTGACGCCCGCTTGAAGAAACACAGATCGAATACGGTAGGTCCGCGTACTGAGTCTTGCTTGAAGGTGCGAGGGGGTTTTCGAGGGGGTTGCTGCAAGTGGATCAAGCTCAACAATGCACGGTCACGATCTGTTCCTGCCTCCACCTGGGATTCTTTCGTGGAAGGACCCTTGCGATTGGCTCCCTGACTCCACCCATATCCAAAAACTGGGCCTAATGGGGGGTTCGCTTGAAATATTGTTTTTGCCCCCCTCACCAAGATTTCCCCTTGCTTGGCGAGGAAGACGACGTTCCGTTCTCTTTGCTGCATTGCGCGTTGGAAGCACGGATTGAGCTTGCATTGCTGCAAAACAAGGAATTGTATCACCTGCAAGAGCGATTTCAGGGAAGATTCTACAGGCGCCATGGCTCAATCTGCTGCTGTCGCTTCTCGGGCTACCGTGCAGTTGTCCGTGGCTGCGGCCCGGTCCGGCGCAGCGAGCAGCAGCTTCAAGGGAACCGCTCTCCCAGCGATCCCGCAGCTTGGATCATGCGCAAGGAAGAGCGTAGTGGTTAGGGCCACGGCGGACAAGCCTGCCAAGGTGGGAACTCAGTGCAAGGGCTCTAAATCAAGCCTTTATCGGTCTGCAATAGCGCGTCTGTGCACATTGATACTGGGCATTGGGGTCTGGTTCAGCAGCATTGCCGGTCTACAATGGGGCATGCTGGTGCTCAGCAAACAGACAATGAGCGTGGAAGGCAGCAGAATCAGGCGATGGGGCCAACTCATGGGGCAGCGGCCAGGCAGGATGAACCTAAGCAAATACTCTTGTCAAAGCAAAGAGCAATGGTATGAAAAGGCATGATGCAAAGATGTCCTCTGGTCCACGCCGACAGGACAGTTTCTCACTTTGCCTGTCTGTGTGGCAGGTTGAGAGGGACACCAAGGGCCTCTTCTTCCCCTCCAAGCAGTCTCTGGCTTACCTTGACGGGACTCTTCCCGGTGACAAAGGTACGCTGTAAGCTTTGCCAGCTGCCATTGCTTCTTGTCCCAACTCCTAATGTCAATGTGCCTGCCTTGAATAAGCTCAATTCATGGTATCTGCTCTGATGCTAATGAGAACTCTCTGTTGCTTCAGGATTTGACCCTCTGGGCCTCCTTGACCCTGAGGGCGACGGCGGTTTCCTCAACTCTGAATGGCTTCCCTATGCCGGTGAGAAGCAGGGCCACTCTCATCAGATCGATCTGCATTCTTACATATGTTCAACATGGTATCCCACACCGCCTTTGATCGGCTTGGTGTAGACATTTGCCCCTCACAGTTGACGCCGAAAGCTCTTTATGTGGAGAAGATGCTCGAGGAAGACAGAGACAATGTTGCTGTGGTTGGAAAGAACCGGCATCTGAGCCCTAGAATAGTTTGTCTTCTGCTGAGAATGAAGACCTTTTAGGGACTAGTGCAGCCTTCATGGCAGTACGCCAGTTGTACAGGAACTGATCTCCTTGGCTTTTTGTGTTGCAGAGATCATCAACGGCAGGTAAGGGATCCAGTAAAGTGCGGGATGATGGATGCTTCCATCAGCAATGGTGCGAGGATACTGTGGTGTGCAGATTTAATAAAACTTTTTGTGGAAGGGTTTATTTGTTCTATAACGGGCATCCAAGTTTTATGTGCCGGATGCCAAGAGTGCCTTTTTGCAGCACCTGTCAAGGAGTTGCTGAGCAGCGGTGTTCGCCCTTATCTGACAAGTGATGATACAGGTTTGCCATGCTCGGCGCCGCTGGCATGATCGCACCGGAGGTTTTGGGCAAGATGGGCCTAATCCCGGCCAAGACTGCTCTCCCGTGGTTCAAGTCGGTAAGTCTGTTCTTCGAGACAGTGAAAACTGTGAAGTACACATATATTCAATGACATAGTACTTAGGAGGTGGAGCTGAATTTCTGCACAAATTAAGTCCTTGAGGTCGCGAGGCTTGGCTGCTGGACCCTGACATGGTCCAATGTCTGTTTGTATCCAGGGTGTCTTCCCCCCTGCTGGTGACTACAGCTACTGGGCAGACTCGTACACCCTGTTCGGTCTTGAGTTGGTCCTTATGGCCTTCGCTGAGCACAAGAGGTGAGATACGAGGAAAACATGGTGCTTTTTGCGTCTTTGCAATGCGATATGTAGATGACCTGGAGTATCCGACACTCTCCAGGCTCTATTTCTCAATCACCCTCCACCTCCTGTTTGCTGTAATGTACCAGGTCTGGGCATTCTTAGCTCCCATTGACTCGTTTCGCGGTCCCTCCCAGGCTGGCTGACTACAGGAAGCCCGGCAGCCAGGGCAAGGTCTTCTTCCTGGGTATGGAGAAGTTTCTTGGCGGCTCCGGCGAGCCTGCCTACCCCGGAGGCCCTTTCTTCAACTTTGCTGGGTTTGGAAAGGATGAGAAGTCAAAGAAGGATCTGAGGGACAAGGAGCTGGAGAACGGCAGGCTGGCGTAAGTCAACTGATAGTTTTGGCAGTTCGCTTATCTCACATGCTTTGTGCTCGCTCATGTTAGCAATCGTTCGCTTTTGTGGTGGACCTGCGCACCGACTGCGCACAGTGACCTGCGCACTGACTGCAGATTGTCACGGACAAATCTCTGGTGGGAAGAGTTTGGGAGGTTTCAACTGAAGCAATTGAACTTGCATCTGCAGGATGCTCGCTGTGCTTGGGTACTTCGTTCAGGGCATCTCCACCGGAAAGGGGCCTTTCGAAAACCTGCTAGATCACTTGAGCTCACCAACCGCAAACAACATCCTCACCACGTGGGGAACTCCCCCCGGTCTATAGATAGTGAGAGCCGTGCAAGCGTATGAACAACTGTGTTGAAAGCTGCAGCCCATTGTAAAGTCATTCGGCTGCTTGCCCATCCAACTGTACAATTTGACTGACTTAAACGGCACCGGTCCGCCGTGCGCATACAAGATGTCTCTTTGGACGCTCGGCAGTTTGTGTTTGAGCTAGAGGTTTCCATTTCTCGGAGTTGCATGTTGGGCAACAATAATTGAAGGCATAGCTGAGCCGTTAGTTTCAACACCTGCCAGCTCGTCGCGCGTGAATCAAAGCTGCTGCTGATACGTGCACAGTGTTCGGTCAGTCAAATACGAACAGGGCTTGAATGCATGTGACCCGGGCCTAGGCTTGCAAAGGGCAGTTCCACGGATTACCAAGTCTTCAGGCTCATTCGGAGTCCCAGATTATATGTTATGCTCATCTGAGTTTCAATTGGATGTTAAACTTGTTTGGTCTGGCCTCGATGCTAAGGAAATAGAGCCCCTCTTGTTCGTACATTCGCAAGTAAAACCATGATGTCCTCTTCTCACAAGCCCGTACCCATCAAAGGCATGGGGCTGCCCTGTCGTAGGGA
>DF237508.1:0-58206 GCA_000708835.1 Klebsormidium nitens
ATCAACCAGTCCCGGATGAGAGCACTCAACCAGGCCCTGCCCGGTTGACGGTCAACCAGACCCCGGTTGAGGCCCGTCAACCAGGCCGGGTCTGGTTGAGAGTCCTGGTTGAGTGCGGAAGTGCCCTGTGTTAGACCTTCCGCTACTCCGGCATGGCAAATTAAGCATGGCGATGTGGCTTTTGCAATTTCGATCAAGGCAATCTGCGAATGGATGCGCCAACTTCATGCAAGTGCCAGGTAGTGGCATTGGGGGCTGCTCCGGGTTTTCCAAACTTGATCATGACCGGTGCAGAGGACCTTACTCTTACATGTGAGTCCCTGCCGCAGTGCAAGGGACAACAGCTAACAAGTACCTGCATCCCCGGTCCGAGTCCTTGCACCTCCTACATAAAAGCCAGTCTAGACCGCCACATCAAAATAAAGTTAATAAAGAAGTACCGAATTCATCACTGCGTATCTGCTTCTCCAACCTGCTTGCAACGGTGTCCCTCCAGAATCGCTCATTGCGTCTACATATTCACGGTGATGATCGCTTCGCTAGGCTCCTCAGCGAATCTGCCGCAAAGACAAGAAGCAATCAGCATATGGAACTTTTCACACCTTTACGTCCAGAGCACACTAAAAGTTGAACACGCATTGGACCTTCCAGGTAACCGAAGGCGGAAGACTTCGAGAGGTGCAACTTGTTTGTTGCAGCGGCGCTTGCTGGACGGAAGAGCTGCCAACTACATGCAGGACCTCGTGAAGCAAGCGGCCACAGGAGCAAGCGATCTCAAAGTACGGGCTCTTGGAATCAGTTGAAAGTTTCAGAGAAGGCCTGCACGAGACGCTGAGCAGCATCAAAGGCAAACAAATCTCCGGCGGCAACAAAACGAGCAACTCACTTGGCTTCAACCAGTTCCGACAAAGCGGACCCTGTTCTTGTGAGCACCTTTTTCTGCTTCCGTTTGTTCTTCTCGGTCTCTTCCAAGGCGTCATCGTCGAAGGGTACGTCGGGGCTTGGGACGAAGCTCGGATTCGCCTCAGGGAACCTGCTCAGAAGAATTGCGGGATCGATCACAAGAACGTTTCTCTCAACCTTGTGAGCTACACTTCGTGGGAACTGGGAGTCAATATTTGGGGCCGAGAGATGAAAAGAAGGCGTCAGGAATACCGCCGACCGGTGGACGCGATCTTCGTGAAGTCTCAAGATGAAATAAAAGTACGTTGAACCGTCACTTGCTTATTCAAAATTGCGCGTGAGAGCAGATTTCGACGCCCTTCGAGTACAAACCCTCTAGAATATAGAAACAAGAGATGGTCGAACAAGTGGTCGTGCGGCAAAATCTGCTCTTTAGAAAAAGCGGACTTGTTACAACTCACAAATGATGATTTGTGGTTCATTATTGATCAAGGAATCATCTTTGAAACCACTCACGACTTTAGGTATCAGAACGGCACTGCGGCACTACAACTTTTCGGCGCAATGTCAAACCCTGGAAGAAAGCCAACCTCTAAGAAACGAAAGACAAGCCGGACAGTACTTTAGGTTCGTTCCCTTACTTTCCGCGCACCAACTGCGACATCTGGTCCTCCTGCACGCCCTTCGCGCTTCCGCCCTTCCGCTGCGCTGCGCCGGACTCCGCTTCCGCCTCCTTCTTCCGGCTAATCGTACGATCCATCTCGCTCAGCTTCTCGCTGAACTTGTCCGACTGTTTGAAGGTGGGTTTTGGCGCTAACCCGGGTTTCGCAGGCGTCCCGGTTGGAACCTCTCTCACCAGGGGGGCCGAGCTAATGCTCTCGGGCTCCAATGTGGGGGGCGATTTTGGGGTCTGTTCGCCCCCCCGGGGAGAATCGAGTTTTTGTTGCTGGACGGTGACCAGGAGCTCCGTCGGATCTGGGGCCGGCTTTCCCCCGCGCCGAACTAGGGGGGCGAGATATGGGGACGTCCTCCCTGACGCCGCAGTGACGTCAGCAGCTTTGGTGTCGCTGCTCTTCTTGGGCCGGGCGGCCGCCGCAGCGACGACCGCGGCCGCCGGACGGGTGACGTCAGCGGACACGTGGCTGGACGTGGCGGCGCCGATGACGGGTGTCTCTGAGGCGGGCCTAGGCGAACTAGGCTTGGGCTCTTCCCGCGGGGTCAGCTTCCCCCGCGGGGATTCCGGCGGAACTGCCGGCTTCGGTGCCGGAACCGGATCGCTGGACCCCTTCACGGCGGGTTGCGCTTCGGCGGGTTTCTCTTGCGCGCTCGCGCCGTCGGCGGGCGGCGGGTTTGGCGGTTCCAGAGGCGCGACCGCGACGCGGCGCGCGGTGTACATGCGGTAAAACCCGTAAACCCCGAGTATGAGCAGGAACGCGGCCGCGGCGCCGACGACCCCGCCGATGATGGCGGCCAGTTTTGAGTTGGCGACGACTGAGGCGACGGAGGTGAAGGGGGACGGGGCGCTGGTGGGCTGAGGAGGGGGCGGAGGAGGGGGCTGCGGACCTGAAAAAGCAAAGAGATTGATCTTCTTAGATACCGCCGCTAGCTATACGGTGATTTTAAGCCGGAAGTTTGAGGGGGAATGAGCACTGGAGACCCGAAATGAAGCAGTCGCCTCTGGGGGTGCACTAGGGAAGTCAAGGAGAGTGCAAGCGAATCAGTGCTCCGTTCTTTCCTTGTCCGGAGCACACCTTGCTGTGCGTACTGCCTCAGGTCGCAGGCATCTTTCAGTAAGCATTTCGGAATCAGAGGTCAAGGGAAAACCAAGCCCCCAGTCATCTAAGGCTACTGATATTCGAAGTCTAGTGGTGTTAGAGGCTGCTTTGATTGCCCCCACAAGATATTGATCCAAGATATTGATCTTGGCACCCACAAGAGAATGACGTCAGCAACCGCTTACCCGGTGCGCCCGGCCCCGGTGCGCCCGGCGGCGGCGCGTCCGGCGTCAGCACCGGCGTCTTGACGTCAGCAGACACGCCGTCTGCAGCGCTGTAAGTCGCCTTTGACTTAATCGGCACCTTCAGTACTGCCTGCAGGGTCCCGTTCGTCGACGCGGCCTGGAACGCGCTCAGAATCGCGGCCATGCCCGCGCCGGCCGCGGCCGCGGGCGCGCCTGGGGTTTGGGGGTTTGGCGACGGCGCGCCGGGCGTGGTACCGTTGGTGAAGTAGAAGGTGTCGTTGGGGTTGGCGTAGTTGAGCGGGTCGAAGCTTGGCTCGGGGAGGGCTTGGTTGAAGTTCGCGGGGTCGTCGTGAATCTGTTGGAGAGAAAAGGCTTTCGGAACGTTTTCTCGACTCAGCTCGGAAGTGCCCAGAGTTTCAGTAGGTCGATCTCTGCCTAGTAGAGGAGACATGTCAAGATGGATGAAGTGGACATACAAGGCATATTCACGACTCAACCTGATGAAACCGTCCTGCCCAGCAGCTAAGAGCGGGTTTCGAAGCTGCCTTATACCACTATCAAAACGACGGCGACTCTTAGCGCGACACCGCGCACCGCCATTGAACAAGCGTGGAGCAAAAGGTTGTGTCTTTTGTTGCTTTTTATCGAAAAGGACGTTGAAAAACGACCATTTCTGGATTAAATTTAACGGTTCATAGGATATATCAAGGCGCGCGCTCGCGCACCTCCCAGTCCACGAGCACGGAGCCCGCTTTGATGCTGACGACCTTGATGCGCGTCGTGTCGATCCCCAGGACGAACGCCAGATTGGACACAAAGTTATTTTCAAAGAAGTCCGCAATGTTCATGGCCAGCGTGGAAGACACCTGGACAACACGGAAGGTAGGACGCTTGAGAAAAATTCCTGCGGACGAACAGTGGCTTGATTTTACCAACAGCGTGGAAGACACCCGGTCAGCGAAGCGGGCAGGAGTCTGCAAACAGACACGCAGTAATGTGGAAAGATACAGGATTGATTGCTGGGAAACCAAGGAATGTTGAAAAGTTGGAGGCTGCAAGTAGCTTCATCGAATGAAAACGTTTCAGGGTGCTTGTTTGCGAATGCAATCGGCGCATTTCCAGAGCTGTTGCGATCTCCTGTGGCGCGAGGCGTCAGTGGAATCGAGCAGAGTTTTGGTTTTCAGAAAAGTGTTTGGTTTCCCGGGGAGATCCCATGTCACTCAGATAACAATGGGTGTAACAAAAGAAGCCCCTAACACTCAAAAGCAGCACTAGATGTAATAACAACAGTCCCAAGTTCTCACCAAAACTTGGATTTTGGCATTGCAGTACTTGTACAGCCGAGGCCTACAAAAATTCCAAGCAATATGCCTCCTCGGTTCTCACCATGATAACGGGCTCGGTGCGAATCTCCGGGCTGACTCCTCCGCCCCTCAGCAGCACCCACATGATCGAACTGGGCTGGTCCCAGTAGTACGAACCGTGCGCCGCATTTACTCCCAGTTGCGGGGGTGAAGTGACCGGGTTGATTCTCCCGGTCCCTTCCAAGTATACGTACAGTCGGTTCGGTTCGAAGTAGTTAATCTTAACCAGGAGCTCCTCGGTGGCCGGAACGTAGGGGAAGTGGAGGCGGAGGTTGCGGGGAGGGGTGCCTGGGGACAAGGAAGAATCGGGTTTGGTTAGTGGGAGGGTTGAGTTTGGGGGCTTGGATGAGTTTAGTGCCGGGTCATAGATACAGAAGTCCTCTGAACTGACTTAGCGGTCGAACAACATAAAAGAGCCCTACATTCTTTAACCGGAGGCTGCGATGCTTCTCAGATGCAGAATCCTGACGAACCGATCAAAGTGCGGTAATGTTTCTGGAAAGAGAAAAAGATTGAGAGCCTTTCGGAGCCAAAGTTCTTTGGTAGATGAAGCTCGGAAACCTTTTCCGCGTGTTCGAGGGCTCTTCCGGATGTTATAAACACCAGAACAAGTGTAGCTCTTTCCCTTCAAGCTCTCACACCAACGGCTCGAAAGCCTTTGTGAAACTACCACGAAGTGACGTTCATTTGAATTCAATGTAGAGACGAAAAGGAGAAGTGCTATGTAACTGCTCATTAAGGGAGCAAAAAGAACTTTGAAAAGCAAGGAAACCGCCTCACCCGTGAAGTTGAGTTCGTACGTCCGGCCAGACCCCACGGACGTCCAGAACGTGGACAACCGCTTCTGACACGTGTAGCCAAAGCACCACCCGTGGTCAGCGCACCCGGTCATGACGTCAACCACGCCCGAGTTGCCCAGAAGAACCGGGGCAATGCGCCGGGTCTCGGTGTCGGAGTCACGGCTCTCTATGACGAACTGCACAAGGGAAGCAAGTGAGTAAGATGGCGGGAGCGAGAACAGGTACTAGACTACCAGGTAAAGCGAGAATGTCTTCACATTACGCACCTTGTGGTTTTACACTGATGTTCGTGCCTTTTGCCGCAAGCTACACAGCATAAGAATCAGAGTTACGCAAACCTAGGAAGGGCGGGCAAGCGTTGCGTATCTAATTTCGGGCGTCCTGAAAGCGGGGTGCAACGGTGAGTGGACTCAAGGACTCAGAGCCGCACTACAGCAGCAGGTCTCAGGAGGTGAGGAGCAAGAATGATTTCAAAGGGGCTTGTGCGATGTGTCCAGACGTAATAAGCGTGAGAAAAATCTCAGAATCATCTTGAAGCGAAGTGCACTTGTTTGGTGTTATAGCGAGATTCCTAGTCAGATGTTGATCCCAGCCGTTTGCCCCGGCTTGGCTTGTTATATTTACAACCGCTCACCATTCTCTGGTTGAACGGCTGGCACTCATAACCCGCCCATACCGTGTTCAGCACACACTGGGGACTATAGACCGCCGTCCCCTGCTGGATCGGCGCCCGTGGGGCGTCGTAATGGCCCACGATGCTGCCACCTGGCACTCCCATAAAGCTCCCGTCCAAATCTTTAATCATGATATGTAGCGCGCCGTCGCAATCCATGTCGACACAGTCGGACGGGTTGCGCCAACCGGGGTCTGGGCGGTAAAAATACAGCTGCGCGCCACGTGGCACGTTGTCGAAGGCGATGCGCTGCAGGTCGTGCAGCGGGAAGGCGTCCTGGATTGCAGAGGGGTGGAGACGTTAGTCTGATTACCGCGCTCTGTTCGGAGCCGTCAAATGCAATTTTGAACGGTCCACATCAACCTTCAGTCCTCCATTCGGATCGCACCAGGTAAGAGTCTGACACTTATATTCGGACGAAATTGTTTCGACTTTTAAGGTGCAAATTGTCTGAAAGAGTTGCCGTAGGTGCTCGATGCAACGTACTAGGCTGCTCTTCTCAAGGAGCAGACCCCGTCGACCTTTCACAGAAGTAACCTGACATGTATGTCCTTCCTTAGGCAAGTAATGAAGCGGGGAACTGGACGTCATGAATCAATCTAAGCTTGAAGCAACGGAACGCTGTGTCAGCTGCTTTTGAATTGAGAGCAGAGACGCCACGTGGCATCCTGTGAGTGGCTCTCTTGCCTGGATCTGCCGGTTGTTAGAGATGGCGGTACTGGTGCGCCCACACGCGTCGACGCCGGGGAAGTTGGCGAAGGTCACGTTGGAAAGCAGCGCGCGGCCGCGGACCGTCGTGTACATCAGTTGCTGCGGAAAGAATACAATCACTGAGTAATGTGAGGAGAAGGATCGGCCCTTCATATTGGTGCATCAGGCATACTCTCTTACTGAACGTCCGCTAAAACACATGTCTAGAAATCAGCTAACCCCTGACCTTTACAAATCTTGCCCTCAGGATATTCCGCCTTCTCTGGAGTAGCTTCTGATAGACTGGACAGAGAGACGATCTCGAGACAGACTTACAAAATCGCTGTTCAGCGCTTGCGGCGATACATGTGCCAAGAGGTGGGGCGACTCTGCTTGTTTTCTATAGGGTTTTTCTGACGTCGTAACCAGCTCCAAGGGTCGAAGGACGGACGATATGAAGGCATCCCTTTTCCAAATGCAATTATTGAAAAAGAAAGCGAAGAATCGAACTCAGGCATATGACCTTCATAAAGTACAACCTGACGCAGGCTACCGACTTGTCTCGCAAGCTTTCTTCCAAAGCCCATCGCAAGGCGCATGACCGACACCAGACACCCATGTAACACTCATATAAATCCTCCGTCCGGCGTTACGTTCCACTCACAATGTCCCAGGGCTTGGGCGGCCCTATGGAGAAGCTCAGCGCAAACGTCACGCCTACGATCCCGATGTTCGGATCGCTTGCGGCGTACGATGACCCGGACGGGTTGCTGTGCGGCGGGTCCGCGCACTTTGTGCGCGCGCTTTCGCCGACCACCAGCGAATCGCTGATGTACACGTGTCCCTCCTGCTGCATGGAGGACTGCTTGTTGACGGTCACGCCGTGCCGGTTGTCCGAGAGGGTGACGTCAGCAATCTCGACGTCGGACGCGACGTTGGGCGCCAGGATGCCGAAGTCCCAGTTCTGCGAGCCGAGGATGACGTCAGCATAAGCAAGAAGACGCAGGAAGAGGCGAATATCTTCTTACAGCTCAAGTAGTCTCTCATATGGTCAGTTGAATGTCTGTATCTTGATGCAGGCTCCTCAGAAGCGCTACTTGAAGGATTCACAAAACTGGTCATACAGTAGATGTTCCAATACTAGACGCGAGCGACAATGTGAGGGAGATAAACGATCCGAGGTTTTTGGGCTGGCAGTAAAGGCTTGCACGTAAGGAAGCAGGACGTAAGACGCTCATGTCGCAATCCAGTTTGACGACCAAAGCTCTGATGTGCCGTCGCAAATATTCTAGGAGAACCAAATATGGTCCTAACCCCACTACTCTTAACGCCTGGGACGTTTGAATCGCGATCACGCATGGCAATGAGTCGGGGTTTTTAGAGGGATTTCTGGTAGCTTTTGTAGGGCAGTCAAAAACTTTTGTTGGGAAAATCATCTCAGCTTACGCAACTCGGCCGACTCACCCTCCAAGCCTGGAACTTTCGGACGGCCGTACACGTCCGCGCCACTTTCCCGTCCGAACCCTGGTGCAGATACAGCCCGATCAGGCTCGTGTGCGCGGTATTCCCGGCGAAGTCCGCCGTTCCGTTGCAGGAATCCGCTATGACGCGGAAGCCCAGCCGCTCCGATCCGGCGGCGACGTTGCCCGTAACGGAATTCCGGGGAGCCCAGATCTCATACGTCGCCGGAAGGTGCATATCGTGCGGGGATTTCATGACCTTAGTGTTGCCGAGAGCGAGGTTGCGGGCGATCGTGTTGTTGGATCCGGAGAGCAGCACGACGCTGCTGCTGTCGAAGTTGTAGTAGACGACGTTGCTGCGGAATTCGAAACCTGCGGGAGGCAATTTTGAGCGTTTAGAGCGTTCCTGCGGCGCCCTGTTCCGATGAGGTTATGGGTAGTCGGCTGCTCTCTATGGGTCAAGAAGCTCGAGACCTCGAGAACCGGATCAGACGACTGTTTTGGGGTCCCGAACTCAATGCGGGAAAAATCGACTGGATTCGGCTCAGTTGGGACCATATCCTGCGCCGAAACGTGACCCAGGGTCTTACAGGCGGTTGATGACCATATTCCAGCTTAGGGCATTTTGAGGGGTAAGTCTGGAATGTTCTGAGCAGCAAAGAAAGGCTCAAAATTCAGCGTCTTCCTCTGAAAGCGGACAGTTATCGAAGCATATTTCAAAGGCAAGTGAGGGCACAAGTAACAAGAGTCGAAAAGCCTCTGTACCGACCATACCAATCGATTGAAGATGACAACACTTGCTTTCAGCGCAATGGAATCTGCTAGGGATTTGCCAGAACGGTAAAGCTTGCTTCTTTCAGATTCTAGATGGAAGAAATGAGGGAAAGCACCCACCGTTGGTTCCGCGGATATTGAGCGCGTTGTTGAAACTGTCGCGCATGCTCGACGTCCGGACGTACGAGCCTGTGACGTCACCCGCGTAAAGGAAGTCGATGACGTTCCGGTCGAGTCCGGCCTGGCCGCAGTGACGGAACTCCACGTTCTCCAACTGGAACGGAACGGAATTTGCATCGACTTCATTTTTCAGCGGAACAAAGGGCGCCATTTGCGCTACTTGCAGAAGTTGCCCTTGATTGTTTTTTGAACGTAAATTGACACACGAAAACCCCAAGTCAAATAATTGCAGGAAAGACTATCTAGAGATCTGCACATTTAGGAACCGGGAGATCGACAGAGGGCAGATCAGCATGTCTTTTGACACACAAGGGCTTCCAAGTAAAAGAGTGAAAGGAAAGGTTTCCAAAGAGTTGCACACTCAGGGACCAGCAGAGAAGCAGAGGAGCACTGTTAAGAATTGCCGATGAAAAACACAGCGAAGCACGATGAGGAAATGGACAGCGGAAAACGGAACCCGGAAAGCGGAAAGAATGAACGGCAACCCACCTGCAGGGTCCCGTTGTATCCGGCATAGGCGCTCACGACCACTCGGCAACCAAACCGGTTATTTTCCGGCGCATCTAGTTCTGGGGGCGGCACCTCCCCTTGGATGACGACATTGTGCGTCAGCAGGCCCACCTCTCCTCTGACGTCAAGCTGACGCGTACCGTTTACCAACGGTACCAGGTCCCCGAAGTGTGGGTACCGCGCGCGGGTTTGCAGGAGCACCGTTAACCCTCCGTTAACCACGCCGTTAACCGTCAAGACTTCGGCTTCTGCCGGGTCCCATCGAGTCGGGGTTAAGACAATCTGGTCACCCACTAACCAGTCTACTGGGTTAGCGAGGACTATCTGAGTGTCCCCCGGTTGAATCGACCGCGCGAGCTTGGTCCAAGTGCGCGCGCGCGGGGCGCCGTGTACGGAAAACGTTCCGAGGACGGCGATGCTTTTGGCGCCAAAATTGAGGGCGTCCGTGAAGGCGAGCTCCGGGGAGAAACGGTCGCCGGTGAGAGTGATGACGGCGGAGTTTGTGTAGGGGTTCGTGCTGTTGCCGATGAGAAGCTCGCCGCCGTTAATGAAGATAGACCTGCGGCAGAGGGGTTTGGTGCGGTCACAGCAAAATGACTGATCCGTGAGCAAAAAAAGAACGGAAAAGGAGACTGAGAAAGGAAAGAGAGCGAGACGTATGTCGTCAGCTCGAGATGCCTCACCTTGTTGGTTTCGAAGAGAATCTCATGAGGTAGTTGAAGCTAGCTTAGGGGCACATCTCAAGGAATGAGGGTCTAATCGTGTTTGCCAGGGGATTCAAAGCTGACTAATGACATGAAGTTCAACGGCATTCTTGGAAGATATTCTCCCTCGCATCGAAGGGAAAGCAAACTCGCACTTTGCAACACTGGGCTACCTTTATCAGTCTCAGGGCTGGCAGGAGTGGCTTGGTAGAAATGAAAAAAACATCGAGCTTGTGTCCATTGAAGCGCGTTCTTAACGTTCCGGGCCTGAAAGATCGATATTTTGGCAAAGAATTCATGTCCGAGATTGGACACAGGCTGGAAGAGAAGGACAGCAGACATTTTCCGAAGGAAAGAAGCGGGCCGCTGCCCTTTATTCGAGTGCAAGAAGCGCTGACGCACCCTGACGTCAGCTTCAGGTCCAGCGGCGCAAACACCATGGTCCCCTCGATCGTCAGCGACTTGAGCCGGGGCGAATCGACGTCCAGCACCAAGAACCACCCGAGCGGGACGGTGACGTCATCTCCGTCAGCCGGGGGAGTGCCCGGGGCGGTGCCGTTGCCCCACGTGAGCGGGTCCGACCAGAAGAGCGTTCCGTTCCGGTAGTCCGCCAGGCGGCGCGGGAGAGGACAGCCGGCGTCAGGACACATGTACCTGTGGATGAAAGAAAGCTGAATCACTAAGCCCTTTTGCGTCCTCATATCATCGCAACGCAGCTCACCAAAAGAAGTGCATTGAATTCCGCATCCGAAACTCTCACGAGCTTTGGAAACGCTTCAGCAGATGCGCGAAGCAAATGAATGCTAAACAAGTTCCGGGCTCGAACGAAGTTCCTCGGGGTACATCCGTCTAGGCGACTTTATGTTTTGTATCCAGGGGTCTGAGCTTTGCCTTTGAAACGGCATTCCTAATGCTTTCCAAAACGTCCCAAAAGGGAAGCTTACCTGTTCATCTGTAGGTCGGTGCTCGTATTACCAACCAGCAGGATTGTGTGCGTGGTGTCATTGGTTATGTAATGCACGGTCTTGTTGAAGTAATGCGACCCGTGGGGGTCCGCACTGAGGGGCAGCGGGGGGCGGTCGAGTGCAGGGACGTTTGCGCTTCCGGGGAGAGCTTGCACGTAAAAGTGGTCGGGAGTAACCATCTGCGAACGGAGAGTTTTTGAATTTAGCATTCGATTATTCGAATTTGAAACTTGAAATCTTAAATTCTCAAAAGCTTGAAAAGTGGTCAGGTTTCTCTCGCAAAGGGAAAACTATGGTTGGAGTTAATGCGGGGAATCTGGACCGAGGCACTCAGCGTTTGACGACAAACAAAGAGATGTTTATCCGCAGTGATGATTGTTGCTGACCTCTCATTTGAAGCCTGGAGAAGGTGGAATGAGATAATCTTTGCTTCCGTCACAGGCAAGCATTGGAACGAATCAATCATCATTCTCTTAGAAAACGTATGTCGCGATTGACTGCAAAGAACCGAGCGAAGGATCCGTCCGGTTAGAATCATAAAGACAACACAAGGAGACAGCAGTTTCAGCTTTCAAACTGGAACTCTCCTTACCTGCTTGGAGTGCAGAAACACCCAGTCCGCCGCGCGCGCGGTTTCCGGGTGCAGCTGGAATCCAGACGGATCCACCCGGTACGGCAGGTCCCACGATACCCTATAGTCCCGGCCGCTTATGGCCGCGAACTGATACCCTATGTTATTCTCCTTGGAGAAAGGCACGCGGCTGGTTCCGCTGGTTCCATTGGTTCCGCTGGTAGCGTTGATTCCGCTGACCAGGAGCGGCGCGTAGAAGATCGAGTTGGTGCCCTGGTCCGGGGTATGGCGGTTCAGCGCGATCCGGCGGAATACCAGACCGGGAGCGCAGACCTGGGCGGAAACGGAAGAATGCGTGTGAGCGGTTGCCTGGATAACTGCACATGACTGGGTTTGATTGTACCGAAGGCTCAAGGAAGACAGAGAGCCTCTGAAGACGCCCGGCGTCTGGGCTCTCGTAACTGCGTTTCCGCTAACCCCCGGAAGCAGCTCCGTGCGCCCCCCCGGCGGGAGTTTGAATGGAATCAGGTCTGTGACTGTCTGAGCAAAGGCGCACGGAACGCTCCCGCACTTCGTCGTCCGGAAATACTGGCAATGCTCCAACACGTCGGGGAAAAGAAACGCATCCCTTCCTTTCACAGCGAAACTGGCCGGCCTTTCGGCTTCTTGCCCCATCCGCCTGCGGAAGACATCTGGAGAGGTTCACATCTGCAATTGTGCTTGGAGCTTCGACATCATTGTCGAGTGTTCTGGTTATGGCGGCTCCGCTCTATGGTTCAAAACCGATGATTTAGAAAAGCTTGCCCGCCGACGATACGGAACGCCGTCCGCATTCGGACGGGTCCACCAGTCCGTCGTCCCGGGCGCTAATAGCCCTCGCACCATTTGCAATTCATCAACTCCTGCGGACGTACTCAGTCACAAACAGTACGCTCTTTTCTTCGAGGGAAAAGCAAGGGGATAGAAAGGCAAGACGCGCACCTGGCCTCCGACGACCCCCCAGCCGTCCGCCAATCGGACGGGTCCGCAACCTGTGGACGCGTCCGAACTTGTCCCCGCAAGTCAGAGTCAACCAAATCTAGAACCCCTAACCTATAAACCCTAAAAGTTAAATCTCTTCAAATTGCTCACCTGCCCACCAACGACCCCCGGCAGCCGTCCGCATTCGGACGGGTCCAGCAGTCCGTCGTCCGCAACCATGGACGCGTCCGCGGCGCCGGTGAGGGAGCCGTCCGTGTCCACGAACACGCCCTCGTGCACGTACAGCCAACGAACTAGGTTGGGGGAATTCACGAAGCGGAGCGACGAGAAGTAGGTCGACCAGCCGCCCTGGAAGAATGCCCACACGTTCTAGTTATTTGCATTGATTCCTCGAATAGTCACAAGAAGGTCAAATTGACATACTGGAACGGGTGGGGTTAGTAAGGGGGTTTAGAGTGGCAGGGCACGGTTGCGAAGCAGGAAAAGTGTTCGGGCTTAGGGTTTTCTGTTAGCTTCGTCCGTTTGTGATTTGAGCTCATTCAAATAGGTCGGTCAGTCGCCTTGCAAGTAGACTCGCGGCTCCCGTTCTCAGACCTCGAGAAGGATGGATAGATTCAGTCGAGTCTGGTTCCTTGATGCAGCCGTACGTTTGGAGTTTCAACCGCACTATCTTCCCAAGCACCGTCTTTCGCGCAATCCCATTTGAGCTGCTCCGACTCGCCAAGGAGCGGTTGTATGGAAGGCCTGCCAATTAGCAAGCCTTTCCTAGTGTTGCCTGAAAGAAAGTCTTAGAAACTTCGGTTTACGAAGGGTCCGGACAAGGAAGAATCTTCCAGGACTTCACTGAGTTACGCTAGGAGGGGTCTTACCTGCTGGAATTTGCACTTGGCGCAGGGCTCCAAAGCGTACGTGTTATTGTACTTAAAGTTGACGAAAGTGACGTTATTGACACGGAGAGCGCTGCTGACGGTTTGCGTCAGCACCCCGCGGAGGTCCCGGCCACTTGGCCAGGCCGCGTTTGGGTCGCTCTTGGCGACGATGAGTGCCCGGTTGATACGGGCGGGGTTGGACGGTACGGACCAGACTTGGCTGCACATGAGAAGCAGGCACTGGAGTGTTTTGGCACGTAAACAGGGATGGTTACGGGCTGCTTTTAGACTGGTTAGGAACTGGTTATCTTTCCTAAAAAGCAGACTTGATGGGCCATAACCAGCCTTGGAACAAGGTAAAAACCTTGTTGACTTTCCAATAACCTGAAAGTAAACTCTGGCAATCAGCATCGTTCGGAGCCACAACTTCTTGGGGACATGCTTTTGGAAGATGCAGAGAAGCAATGGAGCAGAATTGTTTTACGGAGAAGTTAGAACGTGGGGGGAGTCCAGCATTATGGAGAACGCAAAGGAAACTTTGCGGCGACGGAGGAACTAAGACGCACATTTGCGAAGAGTGCATCCAGAATATCCTGGTGTAAGATCGCCTAACTTGGAAACTGAGAGTATGGAAGGAAGCTAATCGAAGCACAAAGGGGCCGCTATGCACAGGGGTCTGCAATGCGTTTCTGGTGGTATCGTTGACTCCTTTCGTCTTCGTCCCAAAAAACAGCAGTTTGATGCGCTTACGCTATTTCAATTCCGCCCGCGTGATCCTTTCCGGCCACGATGCTAGCCTCCGGCCCGCCTCCGTTGTCGACGAGTTTGAAGTCCTCAAAGTAGAGAACGCCCACTTGCGTCGCGATCGAGCCCTTCATGCCGTTGGAATACGACGTGAAGTTTTGGAAGACCTGCATTTGAAGGTCAGTTTCAGGATGACGGGGCTTTGATTTTTTTGGCTGTTTTTGGAATGCCTCCTTTGTCGACCAGCTTGACTGAGATCTTCAGAATAGAGGACGCCGAGGGGGAGTAAGAGCGCGGGACGAGAAGGATTGAACACTGCCCCTACACCTTCTTCAGCATCTCCTTCAGCGCTCGCTCCTTGTTCTACATGCGGGCTTCCTTCATAGAAATCGTTCGTTTCCGCATGTTCTATTTTCAGTTTCTGCAGCTTCTGGCTCGAGCACACTAAATTGTTTGTTCCTATGCAGCTTCGTGTTAGAGCGGCTTTATAGAACAGGGCCGGGGGGCATTTGTAAAGATCGTGTAGGAAGCAAGACCAGAATCCCCGATCGCTCACCGCCGTCGCCGGGGGACTGTAGTAGTTGCAGGGCTGCGTGAGGGGGTAGTACTCAGGGAAGATCCGCAGGCCGTATTTGTTGTTGCTGTGCGCGGTGTTGTCGCGAAACGCTCCGAGGGGAGTGCGCTTGGGGCAAACATTGGTAGTGTAGGACGGGCCGGTCGGGTGGTCCTCGGGATTGTACCTGGGCGGAAAACGGAACCGGTTAGATGACCAGGGGGATCAACCGGGGAAAGATAATACGCGCCTTCATCGCAAAATAACTTTGAGGGTAGTGCGCTTGGGGCAAAATGTTCGAAGTGAAGGACGGGCAGGTAGGATCATTCTCCGGGTTGTACCTGGGCGGCAAACGGAACCGGTTAGATGACAAAAAAATCAACCGGGGGGAGACTTAACCCGGTGTTACCGCAGAAACGCTCCAAGGGGAGTGCGCTTCGGGCAGACGTTCGGAGTGTAGGACGGGCCGGTCGGGTGGTCATCCGGGTTGTACCTGGCGGAAAATGGAAGCGATTCGA
The DNA here is from genome assembly GCA_000708835.1 of Klebsormidium nitens. Lineage (NCBI taxonomy): Eukaryota > Viridiplantae > Streptophyta > Klebsormidiophyceae > Klebsormidiales > Klebsormidiaceae > Klebsormidium > Klebsormidium nitens. Next base: position 15,220 of record DF237508.1, read on the forward strand.
TAGCCCAAGAATTCCGAAGGGGGGCCTTTTAATTAATTCCGCGTTAAAAGGCTCTAAAGGGAGTGCGCTGGGGGCAAACGTTCGGAGTGTACGACGGCCCCGTCGGGTAGTCCTCCGGGTTGTACCTGGGGGGAATATGAAACCGATTGAATGACCGGAGAGTTTCAACCAGGGGAGGGAGCATTACACGGTGTGACCGCAAACACGCTACGACTGGTGTGCGCTCGGGGGCAGATGTCCAGAGGGGTCCTCGGGGTTGTACCTGGGCGGTAAAAAGAAAGCGGTGAGATGACCGGGGGGGATATCAAAAGCTGTGAGATGGCCAGGGGGATTCACCAGGGGGGAATGTGCGCGGTGTCATTCGCAAAACCGCCCCGAGCGGCGTGCGCTATGGCACACTTTTTGGAGTGCAGGACGGGCCGGTCGGATTGTACTCGGGAGGGAAATTGGGCGGATAGAGAAGAACTGCTGTGAGATGGCCTGGAAGATTACCGGGGGGTAAGAAATTGTGAAAGTGAGAGGCACAAATTGCCCGGTCGGCCTGTCCGCTGTACTGGGGTGGGGACGAGCGCGGCGGCAAAGTCAAGGACATCCAAATCTTTTGGGAGGTCGTTCGAGAAAACGAACATCTTTTCAGATTCGAATAAGTGGTGCCCGCTGATAGCCTCAACTCGGAGTCCGACCGCTTTTTGCCATCCAATGAAAAGGAGCACCCGCCAGATACAGCATCAAGTCAGCACAGCCCCAGCCTAGCAAGTGCACTCCACCCTCCGCCCTCACAGCCTCTAAATCAAAAGACTGAGAATAGAACCGAGGAACAAATTTAGTATGCATCTGTGGTGGAAAGTTTCTGACCAGTAGCCGTAGCCCTCGGAGCCGGCCGCGGTGTTGCCGACGAGGAAGTTGTTGGGGTTTGTGACCCAGAAGGTGGCGGGCGTTGTGTCCGTCTGGAGCAGCGAGAACGATTTGCGCGTCAACGCGCCCAGGTTGCCGAAGATCGCGTTGTTCTGCTCGATGCCGTCCTGCGGAACAGAACGGAACGGAACGCGTGAGAGCGGGACGGAACGCGTGAGAGCGAAATAGGCGGGTTTTTCGAGCAGCAACATCGACTTGCGCGTCAACGCGCCCAGGTTGCCGAAGATCGCGTTGTCCTGCTCAATTCCGTCCTGCGGAACGGAGCGGAACGAAAAGCGTCAGAGCGGAACAAGCGGTTTATGGAGCAACGAGAACGATTTGCGCGTTCAGCGCGTGCCGAGGATTGCTTTGTTCTGCTCGATTTTGTCCTGCAGAGAGGAGCGGAACGAAACGTATAAGAGCGGAACCAGGGCTTTGAGACGGGGTGAGCAGCTGTGATAGACAGGAGCTGATCTAGAAGCCCAGAGAAGATTTAGAGGCGAACGAGTGCCGTTCTCAGTTCTTCCAGGCGACGCTTTTGACATTGATACAGCAATGAATGAGGGCATTAATATCAGTCCGGCGGAGAACTCTTTTCGGCAGACTCGGGGGTGAGGCGGGGATGCGCCGCAAGCGTGTTTGGTCGGCATTGCACAAAAAGACGTTTTTTTGTGTCCAAGAATTGTTCAGTCTGAACATTGAATACGTGTTTTAGACCCTCATCGCACGCAGAATCCGTAGTCACAAACGACTCTAGACCCGAAAGTGAACCTCAGTCGTGATGAGGAAGGTAATGGCAAGCTTCCGTTGCTTGGTAGTAAGATAGTTCCAGGACACGTGTCGTCACCTCGATGAAGAAGGCGTGGCCCATGTTGTTGAACGCCACGTTGTTGGAGACCTCCAGGTTGTTCACGCCGTGGATCGCGATTGCCCGGTTGAACGTGTCGTGAACCGAGCAGTTGCGGACGTACGATTGCGTCACGCGGCCAATCATGTGGAAGTGGATCGGGTAGCGCCCCAGGCGGAACGCTTGGCCTGCGAGGGGGCCGATTGAGAAGTTCGGAAAAAGATTACACCCAGAGCTTCCTTAGAACGATCGCGTTAAGCTTAACAAGGTTCACTCAGCGGGGTCAATAGGAGGATGTCAACTTTCATCTAGAGGCTCAGGAAAACTTTGACAGGTCTCATTCAATATTGGCGCTTTGACAATTCGACTTCTTTGGGCAGAATAATTACATGCGAGACATATACGACAAAGGCTGTTGAGAATCTAATTTGAATATGTAGGGTCTGGTCGGGAGTGAAGAAGACGTCAGGCTGGCCAGACTGATTGTGGCATGCAGTCTTCGACAAGCTTTGAGAAAAGAAGCAGAAGCTCAATTTGCATCCTCAGATGAAGGTTCGCGGTACTTGCAAGATACGGACACAATCATTTGACTTGCTTTCGGCTGCATTGATACGGCTCTGGACTGCTCTCGATAAGCCTTGGCAGATCAGACGGCTTTCACTTCCGAAAAGAAACGAACCAAACGTCGGCCCTCACCCGCGTTCCGAACCTCCACGTTCGCGAGCCGCGCCACCGCAGAATCGTCCCCCGGACTGTGCACCATGATATGTGCGCCGTACATGTTCATTTCCCAGGGCCCATCTTCCGGGTTATTCGCTCCCTCGAACACCACGTTGCGGCTGAGAACGGCTACCTCGGCCCGCATGTCCACGACGTGCCCGTCGAAAACCCGGTACTCGCCATTGTGCTGGTTAGCCAAACGCCGGTCCAGGGTTAGCACGGAACCGTTGTTTGCGACGGCAGTTACCACCGCGGTTTCGGCGTCCCTGGCGTCAAACGACGAGGAGGTTACCATAATCGTGTCGTTAACCCGCCAGTTTGTGGGCTCTTGCAGGACTAGCTGGTTAGTGCCTCGCAGGGCGGTTACCGCTAACCGCGTCCACGGCGGGCTTTTCGGCTGCCCGTGGATCTCTAGAGTTCCGTGCCGGTTTCCAAGAACCTTAGCGCCGTACACCGGAATTTCCGGGCAGTTCCGGTGACAGCGCAGGGTTATCCTCGCCCTCCCCGCAAACGGTTTCGCCTCGGTTCCAATTTGCACTTTTCCGCCTCTAACCATGATATAACTGGCGCTTAAATGGACTTCGTCTGGGGAACTGTCGTCGAACAAGAGGGATCCCTCTACGATCAGCAGGTTCAGCAGCGGGGGAGAGACGTCTAGCAGAACCGTCTGTCCCGCCGGAAGTAGAACCGAGTCCCCAGCCACCGGGGGAGCCGTACCACCCCAAGTACTGTTTCTACTCCAGAGATCGACGTACTGATACGTAACGGTCGTCTGGCTAGAATTGGCACCTCCAACCGCGGCGAAACCTTTTCCGTTGACAAAGACGGTCAACGGTCCGGCGGAGCTAAGGTTATGGGCGCCGGTGAGGCACGTGAATTGGGCGTCCGAAAAACCGGACGCTTGCACGGCGCACGTGACGTCAGCGATGGTGACTGTGACGTTGGACGGGGCGGCGCCGAAGCCGGAGCCGGAGAGGGTCACGAGTGTGCCGCCGGCCTGCAGACGTCAACGAACTGTTGATTCTTCGCGCAAAAGGGAGTTACTTCAGTAAAGATCTTTGAGACCCTGTAACTACTCGGACTTTTGAGACAATTTGCACGGAAAGCTTCTACTTTTAACCAGTGTCCGCTCGAAGCCGTCTGCAAGACAGGAGGGCCACGATTGGCAAAACGGAGCACGTGCCTGCGTCGTCTCAGAGCTCAACGCTCTAGAACTGAGTGGTTTTCGAAAAAGTGAAGCTTACCGGCTCTCTTTACCTGTTTGGATCCAAAAACGATCTTACTGAAGTCTCAACACGTCTAGTTTGCAGTCCTTCAATATTTTCCCGTGTACTTCGTCCACTTTCAATCTTCGTTCCTTTACGTAGCAAGCATCTGTCTTGGCAGCTCTTGTCGATTGTCGATGAGAGATGTGTTTATCTCGTACTTCGTCAGTCTCAAATATCGTTTATATACAGTAGACAATCGGCAGCCCGTGTCGACCGTCGATGTCGGAGTTGTCGAAGTTTCTCACCGTTGATCCTCTGGTGGGGCTCACGGCCGCCAGCTGCGGCGTCAGATCCAGGCGGTACTCGAATGCGCCAAAAGCGGTGTTGTTGAAGTAGTACGCACCCATGGAAACCTGAAAGTCATAGAACATCGTTTTAGGCTGATGACAGTGAAAGCTTGAAGAGATGCTGTCAAAGCACCGACCGGAGCGAGAAGTGTCAATCGCGACTTGCGTTTGGTGTCACTGTTTGGAAGCAGGGGCTTTGTCCTATGCAAGTAACACTGGACATTACCCCCCTCTTCAATCTTTTCAAGCAAAAACCAGATGCATAGTAAGGGCGGACGTTTTATTATATTCGTGCCAGAAGCTGCACAGAAGAAAATATTATACTGACGACCTGCGGGTTCCATTTAGGAAGGTCTACGGAATAGTCTCCAGCAGGGGTGGTCGTTGAAAAAGGAAGGGTCTTATGCTATCCTTATCGATGCTCATGTAGCGGGTTCGAGCACCAGCTAAAACCTGTTCGGCGTCGACCGGGCCAGTCATGAAGCGCCTGACTTCTGTGGCCCTTTGAAGTAACTTGAACGCGCACATTATTTGTAAATTTATCAGTTGCTACGGAGAATTTCTTCGGTGCCAAAGGCGTGTTTCGCACATACCTGGATTGGCCGCATGCCGGCTGCGGCCGCCCCGGTTAGGCAACTAACCCCAGTTACCGAACTGGTTAACACCAAGCACCGGGCTCCTCCAATCACTATGCTGTAGTCCGTAATATTCGACGAGAAGCCGGTTCCGCTGATGGTCATTACTAACCCGCCTGCTAACCCTCCTTTCGTGGGCTGGACGCTGGTTACGGTTAGGGGAACGCTTAGGGTCGGGGTCCCGCTCGAGAGCCCTAACCCGACGGAATTGACGAACACGGGGTACGTGCCAGCTGGCAGCGCCGGAGCATTACACGTGGCAGCCGTTCCGTTTGCAAAGGTCAGCGGACAGGGCGCCTGTCCAATGAGCACGGACGTAACGTCCGAGAAGTTTGACAGATCGCTAACCGCGTTGGTTTGGGTAAACAGGGTACCGGTCAAGGTAACCAGGGTGCTCGTGGCAGGGGGGATTTGGGCAGGGTTAACGGAACTGACTGCCGGAGTCAAGCTCGTGAGATAGCTGAACGCCTTAGGAAGTACGGTTGACGTTAACCCGATTTGTAACTTGCAATTAAGTTGCTGCGCGCTTCCCGGCTGAGTGACGCACCGCAACTGCTGGGCAGAGCTAGAGAGTACTTTGCAGCTTAACCCGCCGATAGACACCAGGTAATCGCCCGAGTTTGCGCTGAAACCCAAACCCTGCACGGTTAGGACCGTGCCTCCGTACACCGAACCGTTCGCCGGGCTGACTGACGTCACTGCCAGAGCGTAGCTCAGAGTCAGTCCGCGTAAACCAGAAGCGTAACCCATCCCGTCAACGTTAACCTGGATCGGATAGGACCCGGCCGGGAGAACCGGGGCGGTGCACGTGATTGCTGACGTATTCCATGCGAGGATTTGACACGTGGCCTGCGCTAAGCTCTTAGGGCCCCCGATCAGAACGGTGACGTTGGCGAAAGCGTTGGCGTTCTGCAGGTTCTGCCCGGTTAGGGTTATGTTGGCTGACCCGTTTAGGTTAACGGGGGAGACTGACGTCACCAGGGGCGTTGCAGCTGCACAGAAAAGTGAAGAATTCAAGGTTCGGAGCCTCGTTGGGTCCATCGGAAGTGACTTGAAACTCTGTAGTAAGAACGCACGAGTCTGCTTTCAGTCTGCGATGGAAGACCTCATAAGGAGACAAAGAAGGGGGTCCAGCAACTGACATGTCTTTCCAATAAAAGTAAGCTCGAACAATAAAAGAGGAGATCAACTTTACTGCAGCGTCGAAGAGCAGACTGTTCATTTGAATGAGCCGCCAACTAGCGTAGGGAGAAGCACGGTTGTTGCGGTGCACCTACATTCACGAGGCTGCCGATAAGCGGGATGGGAGAGCGGCCAACTCAAAACTAGGAATCGCACGAACTACTGAGATTTGAGATCGAGGCGCACTAAAGATTAGAATCATTCCCTTACCCGCAGAGTAAGTGAAGGAGTATCCGTTTACAGTCGCCGGCAAGCCGTTTACTTGGACTTCGATGCCGACAGGAGTTTCTGGTGGAACTGAAGGACAAACAACGGAAAACGGAATTCAGAATACAAAGATGAGACTTCTAAGAAATAAAACGGCCGTCAGATTGTACGAGATCTGCAGTGGAGTCAGCGGGGCACAATCTTGAGCATTTAATAGAGTCTTCCCAAAGTCTCATGTGATAAATGCGACTTGACCCTTTGCGATTGGTTTCTTGCTCGCATCGTGCTGCACAAAGGTATGAGCGAGAGCACATTACAAAAGCGGGCCTCCGTTCAGCGGAATCTCGTCTTATGTTAGGCAGCTACAGTTAGATAACTTCATCGTTCCCATCTGAGATTACAAAGGCCTCGAGCAACCAAAACCCACGGAACCTTGGTTCCGTTTCCCTCACCGATGACGTAAGCGGACGCCGGAACGATCTGCTTGCTTATCCCGGGGCCCTGCCACCTCAATTCTAGACCCAGTCCGCCGTCGCCCTGGAAGTAGTCCACTCTAAAAGGTACGTAGTCCCCAGCGTAAAGATACGCGGAGCCGGGAACCTCTAGCATTCCGTGGTTGAAGTCGTTGTTCACAACCAGGACCTCGTTTAGGTAGAGCAGCGACCCGTCGTCTGACGTCAGGAAGAACTGCAGCAGACGTTGAGGCATGGCGTCAGCAAGAGAAAGCCATTTGAAAGGCCGCGGAAGCAGGTCTCGTTTCTTAGCCTGGTGAGACACGCTCAGACGAAACTGTCGGCGCTTCTGCTGACATTGCAGAGCCCTTTGCAGGTGCCCATCTTTCTCGGCGGGCTCTTCTTGCTACTTTTGCACGTCCGCAAATCTGCTTCCGGCATTCCAAGTTCAAGCACTTCGGATCCTCGCACTAGTTTTTGCGGAAACCCAGAAGCGATGTAAGCTTCGTACTTCCAGATCTTCGGGCTCTCGCCTTGGTATATGCAGAAACCCAGAAGTGATTCAAGCTTCGTACTTCAAAGCTCGCCAGTCGAGCTGAATACAAGATCCGGAACGACCGTCAGCGATTCGCCGAAATGAAGTGCTCTCATTTTGGCAATCAGACACGCGAAGCAATCTCAGCCGTTCTCTTGACCTGTCTCTTATATATGAGGGGTATATGAGCCATTCACCAAGCTCCAACCTTCGCAGTACTCACCGTATAGTTGCCGGTCGTCGGCACGGCGATGAACCCCGCAAACCTCGCGGCGAAGCGCATCGCGAAGCGCAAGTCGAGGCCCGGCCAGGCCGCATACCCGCCCGCATAGCTTATGACGCTTTCCGTTCGGACAACGTCCGGCGTCCGAGAAACTAGACTGGGCACACCCTGGCCCATGGGGACGCCGTAGTAGAAATACTGCGCGACGAGCCCGAGCATTTGCGGCGCGACGCACTGGATTTCGGACGCGGTGACGGTTGTGACCGCGCACGATAACGGCCCCAGGAACACCCGATTTTCCTCCGGGTTAGTGTCGTTAAACCCGATTCCTTGGAGGGTTAGCACCTGGCCGCCTTCGAGCGACCCGGAAAGCGGCCCGGCCGCGGAAACGTTCGCCGCGTAAGTGTAAGTGAACATCCCCACTGCGAATCCGATTCCGGGGACCTTTGCTGACACCGGATATTTACCGACTGGCAAACCGGGCACTCGGCAGGTGATGAAAACGAGGCCTTGTGGGTCGGGGCTGGCGCTCGGGTAGCCGTTGGAATCGACGTAAGAGACCGTGGTCGTGTTGCAAACAAGGCCTCCGACGGCGACCGTTGTGTCGTTGGTGATTCCGGTTCCGGTGACAGTGATGCTGCCGGAAATCGTTCCGGTGCGGGGAAAGACGCGCGTGATCACAGGAGACTCGGCTGCAAGGGAAGAGGGGTCTAAGAAAATAGTGGAATATAAAATCAAGGGCAAGACGCAGAGCCCTGCAGGAATTATTCCGGACATGCTCAGGCCTTCCGGCAAAAATTATTGACACCAAAAACTTGACGTATTCTGCATTGGTGTTCTGAAACTTTGATGAGCTTGACGGATTCATACGGGCCAGACACGAACTCTTCTCAGACGGTCGCTCCATAAGAGTCATCTAACGCAAAGAAAGGCATGGCAGCCTTTGTGACCCGCAACGGTAGAGCACAAAATCTAAACGTCGTCCCACCGAGAACTCCGGTCTGGGAAGCCCAAAGTGAAAGGCAAGTTCTTGTAAAACCACTTTTTGGACACCTTGCTCAACTATGTTTCTCGATATAGCCCCTTCTCCAAGCCCTGCCGTTGAAAGCTTCAAAGCATCTTCTTTGCAGTCCTTCTCCAGAAGCTCACGGGACCAAACCCACGTCTCGTGACTTCACAATCGTATTGTTTTCGATCTTCAACAGATTCCGATTGAGGGTGCTGCCTGTAAAATCTCCAGCCGCCCTCGAACGACCCGCACCAAAGAAGCCTCTCGCAGCGCACTGCATGCTATGTGTGCGTCAAACCCTGCAGTCGTTCTTTGGCATCGTCAAACTGCCCAGGTTTGGTCCTTGACGAACAAGACATTCGACCGACATTTGAGGCAGCTCGCCGATTCGCTAATATCGGGTTTCAAATATACACCAATAATGTCAGCAAATCGCCTCACCTGCCGAATAAGAGAAGGTGCAGTTTCCTCCTTGCTTGCAAATGCTCTGCGGCGTCCGGACGTCCGCCCAGCACGTGTCCGCATCCGCTCCCTCCGGACACACGCTGACCGTAACGCTGCCCCGCAAGCTCTCCCTAAAGTTACAGTCCGTTCCGGTCGGGTCGTCCGCGTTCGCGTCCGCGGCGCAGTGCGCCCTCGTCACGCACGTGACTTGCGTCAAATCAGAGGTCGCCACGTCACACAGAATGACGCCGTTCGGGAAGGTAGTGCTGAAGGGGACTTGGATTGTGACGACCGTGACGGAAGTGCTGACGTTGGTGACCGGGAAGCCGAATCCGGTGATGGTGAGGACGGAACCGCCGGCCAGGGTTCCGGCGGACGGAATGACGCTGGTGATCTCTGCAGGCGGAAATGCAGGACGCTATGGATGTTGCGGCACTATGATAGGTTTGGAGAGCGGTTCTACAACGTGTTCTCAGTCACTGATTTAGGTGGCAGTTTGTCGTGTTTCGGGCTCGTGCAGACAGTTAGGATGATGAATGCACAGAGGCGGCAAGTTGGCGCATTGCCAGCAATCCTCGTAAACCTGAGATCTGTTCGGAAACTGCAGGCATTGATGGAAAAGGCAAACTACTCCGAGAGGCCTGCTGTTTCGACGACTCCAAGCGCCAGATAGCTTGTCAAACGCGCAACCGTCTCAGATTGCTATTGACTTCAAGCCCACTTTAACCACTGCTCAAGAACCTTCGGAAATTCAGAATCGCTCTGACTTAATCGGCTTGTGATCTGCGAAACTTACCAAGAGCCACCTCTACGGTACTGCCCGAGATCGCCGTCACGTTTCCCGCTGACGTCACAAGCACTCGGTACGCCCCTGCCGCTGCACCCTGCGCCTTACACGTCACCTGCGTTCCGTTCGCGCTGACAATTCCGCAGTCCGCCACTCTGCCGAAAGCCAAGTCTCTCAGCGTTACTACCGATCCTGCCAAGTCTTGACCCTGGATAAGAATCAGTCCGCCGCCGGTGGCGGCAATCCGTGCTGGGTTCACTGATTCTACGCTAGGGACGCCGGTGCTTACGTACGTCATTCCGCTCAGGGAGACGGAATCCGTTTGGCCGGAACCCAGGTCCACCGAGACAAGAACGCTGCACTGGCCCGCGGCTGCCCTTGGCGCGACGCAGGTCAGGGTTTGGGACGACGTGGTTACGTTAACCAGGGGACACGTGGCACCGCAAATGGTGACAGCGTTCCTGGTCACATTTAGGGGGTCGAAGCCAGACCCGGTGAGAGTTACGAGGGTGCCCCCCTGAGTCGAAACCGTGGGCGGCCAGAAGCTGGCGAGCTGCAGAATCCGGAGCCGGAACGTTGACACGCCGGCAGCGGAATCCGCTGCGTACCCCTTCCCGTCCACTATCACGACGACGCGTGTCCAGCCTGCAGCGCCGCCGGGGGCTAACTTGGCCTGGATCTGAGCCCCCGAACTGGAAGTAACTTGCGCGCGCACTCCCCCAACGAGAACCGTGTTGTTTGACGGGAGCGGAGAGAAGCCCTGCCCGCTTATGGTAATTGTATCGCCGATTGTGCCGTTAGTTGGAGAGACGGACGAGATGTTGGGCGTGAGGGCGACCGAGTAGGTGAAGGCGCAGTAGGCGGGGTCGCTGCGGAGCGCGAAAATGGTCAGCAAAACGTGTGAAAAGATGATGGAAACGGATGAACCACGAAGTTTCAGAAAGTCCATAGAGTGTTTCCGGATCGGAGGAACCGCAAGATTTGCGGACGCTAAGATCGTTGTAGATTCTAGAAGCTTACCCTTTGCTTTTCGTACCACTGGCTCGACTCTTTTTTGGATTGGTAACTTCGCGGATCTATTTCAAGCTAAATCAGGGCGATTTTAGCACGCCGGGAGAATTGAAGAATGCAAGCGCTGAAGACGAAAAGGAAAACTCTTCGAGCACTGAGTTCGTGATAGATGTCCGGGCCAAACATGGATATTCAAAAGTCTAGGCATCGGCCTGCTCCTATCACCCTTCTTGGGAGGTTCTTGGGCACAGGAGTTAGTGAGTTGTGAGGATCAGCAGAAAAAGCGCGAAGTAATGGAAGCGGGATCGGTCTTGACGCACTCTTGAGGCCCTCCATCAGCCCTGGTGACTCGAGAGCGCTCCAATAATCCTTACAAAGACGTCTACAAGGCATCGTCCTTTCCAGCGTTTACTACTTTGACGAAGACTTAGGCAAGCGCTTACCTGCAGCTTCCGATGATGCCGTCAACGGAAACGGACACGCTCTGCGGAACCGGAACGGGCTCCCGGAGGTAGTCCCCGGGGATCGGCCTCATCCACTGGTCGAACGACCCCTGCTGCTCCTCGACCACCCGGGCACTCGCCCCGGGGCCCGTTAACCGGCTCGAGTTAACCACTAACAACGGCTGCTGACCCGCGAGGTTTCCTTGGAACGTAATGCGCCAGCCGTAGCCATAGTAGGCGTTAGGTGACCAATCCACGGAAACGTCGACGTCGCCCGGTTTGATTGCCGGCAAGCTTTCGAGGATCTCCCGGGCTTGGACGCCGTCGGAAATAACCGGTAACGCTCGGAAGGTGGTAACGGTGCCGTTTCCGAAGCCGACGCCGAACGCCCCGCCCAGCGGGCCGGAACCGGGCCTCGAGCGGAACGCTCCGCCGGAAGCGCCGTTCCCGGAGAGGTAGGTTGAGTCGACAGTTAGCAGCGGAACTGGAGAGGTTTGGAACGGAAAACTGACGTTCCACTGGGTGGATAAAGCCGTGGTTAAGGACCGGGTTACGGTGATTGAAGCGCTGGCTTTTCCTAGAACTGGTTGTGCGGACGCGATGATCGCCGCTTGGATGTCCGACACGGACGCATTTACACTCAGGAACTTGCTGGTAACGTCCGACCCATTCATTGAGAGTGTGAAGAAGCCGCCGAGCGTGCCCTTCCCCTTAACCTTCTCGCTAACCGTGAAGTAGCCCGCGGCGCTCAGGAAGGGCGTTGCGTCGGCCAATCGTCGCGGCCGCACTTCGGCTCGAACGTCCGAAACCCCTAAACCCCCTTCCAAACCCTCGCTGAACCCTGCTAACCGGAACAGGTCAGCCGGGTCTTGCTCGAGGGCCTCAAATCCAAAGCCGCCCGTGCGATCCAGATCGGCGTACTGCAGGCTGCTTAAACCTGCAAACCCCAGCTCGTCCGTCGCGCGCGCGCTCCGGAACCCGGCCGCCTCGCTGGCGCCCGCGAACAGATCGCCGTATTCTATGCCGTAAAAGTTGCCGTCGTCATCACTCGGGGACCGCCCGGCGAAAGACGCCCCGAGCACGATTGTGACGGCCAGCGGCGTAACGGCCACGCCAGGCATGCCCGCAAACGTTACGTCCCAAGTGCGGACGGCCCCGTACGGATCGTGCCGTACGGTCACGTTCACGGACGAGTTGACACCTGGCAGCGCCTCGAGCGCGGTGCCGACCTCGGCCGCGGTCGCATCGAGCGCGAGCGCCGGGGTTTGGGAGGCTTTGAGGGTTAGCGTAAACCCGACGGTGTCAGGGGCGTAACCCAGGGCGGAGGCGTTTAGTAGGAGGGAGAGTTTGTTGCTGAGAGCGATGGACTGGGTCTCCGCGACCGGGGGTAAGGAGGAAAGGCTGCAAAGGAGAGTAACACTTCAACAAAGTACTCAACTTCTGACAAATTTCACCAAACACACATCTAAAGAAAGGTGGGACCAGCATGAAGATTGCCTTTCTCTGAACGTCTGCAGAGTTGGATTGCAGCAAGGAACGAACCGTCTTGGAATACATCGAGTCCGTTCGAAATCTTAAATCCAGATGGATTGCTTCGGTCCGCTAAGTGGTCGAGCAAAGGGGTCTTTCATCTGTATCTAAGCATTAGAACTCTCATCTGTGTTTGATGTCTGTGCTTGTCGCAAATATAATTCATCTGAAACTTGCAATCGGAACTTGCTTCCTCGATATGGGGTCTCGAAAAACTTTCCTTGCATCAAGCTCTCAAAAAGTGTCGACGAACGCTTACCTGAGCGTCTGGATCTCGCCGTATTGCTGGACTGACGTGTAGATGTGCTGTATTTCCAAAATGCTGCGAAGGGCAACAAGCTTCATAAGCAGCTGCGTTTATTTTCCACGTCATAAGCAGCCCCGTCTTATCTTTGCCAACCAGAGATAGTCAAATCACATGAGGATCATTCATCGTTCGTGCGCTTCCTATCAACTCTGGGAGAAACCCTCAGCAGTCGAAAGCGATTCTTTGCAAGCGCTCCAAAATAGGAGCAAACAGGCCTCGCTCTTTCACTGAAACTTCCCACTTTAAACGGAAGTCGTCCCAGGGATGTTCGATGCACCGGAGTTCCTCTGAATCCAAAGTTTCAACCGTCTTTTCAACTTGAGTCCTCCGTATATTTATACTGATTCTCGAGTTAGACCGACCCGCAACTGGCGTCTGCTGCCAAGATCCTCGATGGGGAAGGGGATAGCCAGTCACCAAACCCAGGTGCCCTTCTACCAGTGGTTAAGGTCCGGATAGGTATCCTTAACCACCAGTGGTCAAAAACAAAATGATCCTGTGTTTTCCTGGCGGGCCGCGGTTTGTTAGGTGTCCTTCCACCGGTGGTTAAGGTGTGGTTAAGTATCCCAACCAAATCTCTTTACCTGCCGGGCCGTGGCCGGTCGCTTGAGACGCGGACGCCGACGGACAGGCTGTTTGCAGACGCGCCCGCGATGCCGCGCGCCTCCAGAAAGTAGCGCGCGCTCGCGTTCAGAAAGACGGGCGCCATGACGGGGCCGCCCCAGTTGCGGCGGTTGGTGGGATAGGAGAGGGAGGCAATCTGGGGAAGAGGTTTTTATGTAGATTTTTGGGCTTTCATTTGGGATTTAGGGGTCTAAAGAAAGATCCAAAAGGATAGCAGGTATAGAAGGCCGATATGGGCAGTAGGCGGTTGGAAGAGTGAATCGACAGAATGGGAGAACTTCAAGCAAGCGTCTGACGGTCAACTTCGAGGGCAAAATTGGTCGGGTTTGACATGGTTCGGGGGTAAAGCGCGCCTAAAGAGCAAGCATGCGCAGAGATCAAAGATCTGAGGCACGGAGCTTGCATAGTCAATGTTTCTAAGGTAGCAAGACTTATAAATCTGAACGACGTCACTTACATTGCCAATCAGCAACTGAGGATACCGCTCGGAGTTAAAGCTTTCAACTCATTGTCACAGAAATTTAAGCAGAGACAATCGAAGGGAGCGAAGGAAAACATCCATCACCCAGGTTGGAAACTGAAGTACTACAAAAAAAACGCTGTTCAAAAGCGACTGCGGACCTTTGTCACGGCGGACGCGTTGCCGTCCGCAGTGCTGAGCCAGAGCTCGCCCAGGACGTCCGAAGCGAAGTAGAACTGGTAGTACGTGGACCGCGGCGGAAGGAAGAATGCTCGAAGCCTGCACAACGGCAGTCAGCGAGCAACTTCGAAATGGCAACGGAATGTGCTCACTGAAGTGCAACGCATGCGTGTGAAGAATAATTGACGTGGCGTTTCGATGTTCAAGATTCTTTGATTGACCGCAAGAGTCGTCTAACACAGCTGGGGGCCACAGTCAAATTTCAAAGATTAGAGGATTGACCACTTTCGGGGCTGATTGTTTCATTTGGATTGTCCTGCCCTCGGCAACCCAATCGATTTTAACGCGTCTTCTCGTTTGGACGTGCATCAGAGGATTGAGGTTACTAAGCACCTCCTTGCGCCTATTCGTCCAATTCCGGATTCTTTCCGTTTCCGCTTTCCGCTTTCCGCTTTCCGCTTTCCGCTTTCCGTGTCTGTTTCCGTTCCCCTCACCTCTGGCCGTAATTTCCCATCTGCGTGGTGGGCGCCTCCATGAGCCCCGTCATCAGCTGGTCGCCGTCGGGGATCCCGCTGACGTAAGCAGGCTTCTGGGTGAGCGCGTTCATCCCGGCCTGGGTCTTATTCACACCGAGCCAGTACTCCCAGACCGCGCCGCGCGCACCGGGGAACAGCTGACTGGGGCATGGAAAAAGTGACGTCAGCAAGCACCAGTCTAAGAAAAGTTCAAGGATTCGGGAAAAGTGATGTTTCATCCGTGATGTAAACGAACCTGTATGGTGAGCCTTCATGCCGCCTCATTTCACACCCAGGCCAAGGCTTCCGGACAGCGCAGCACTTCGGATCGGTGCCGATTTAAACCGAGCAATGACTTACTGAAAGAGAATCAACGACTCATGTGCTGGTTTTGTCTACTCGACGGCTGAGTCTAAAGTGAACTGTCCTCCAATGACGCGTTCCCATCAGTTCCTTCTGAAACGCATTGCTGCAACCCGTTCATTATCGCTGCGACTATTGCAACGCGTTCGCTTTCTTGCCAAAGCTCACCCGCTCTGGAATGCCGGCGCAGCCTTCGATGGCCCCGTTAAGCAGACGATCTCCGTGCTTGAACTGCGTCGAAAAGTGGTTGACAACGGTCAGCATCAGTCGGAGAGCAACTTGAACCACGTATGAGCGATGCACATGATTCCTTCACGTCAAACATAGCAGCTCGGTACGAAAGCCTGTCCGTCTTCACTACAGGTGCTTGGTCGGAGCAAAGTCTGCACAGCTTTAAAGGCCCGAGGATCCTTCGTGAGCTGCCGCATATGATCGAACGCGGGTTGAGCGCTACTAACCTCGTTTGTACGACGCATGCGGTCCCCCCCACAATTACTTTGTTGAGAGACGGGTCGAGGCTGAAACCGGTTCCGGTGATGGTTACGTTAACCCCTCCGGCAAGGCCCCCAGACGACGGAGTGACGGACAAAACGTCTGGGTGAAGCTGCGTAAGGAAAGGGAGTGCTTTGATTGAGAGGGGCCTGGAGAAAGTAGGGCGTATCAAAACGAGCGTGCTTGCGAGCGAGTAGCGGAAAGTTCTATGCGGGGTGGAACGACCTCGTCTAAGCAGCAGATGGCGTCAGAAGCGGCACGAAGAGATGACAGATTGTTGACCGAATACGGCGTTCGCAGATTGCACATGCGGTTGGCGTACTCTCCAAAACGGAGGATCCCTCTTTTCATGTGCTTGGCAACGCGGACGTCTCTCTTCCTCCAGATATGAACTGTAGGGGCAGCTTCCCTCACTTAGAACCATCATTTGAAACTTTACCGAAAAAAAATAATCTCTCTGAAAAATTCCCATACACAAATCGTCACCTGGAAGTTGTACGGACGTTCGAGCGGGTCCACGTAGTACGTCTGACGGTCCGGCTTGGCGTAGCCGTTGATCCACCCCGGGCGTAGAATCGAGAGCGTCACATTTTGCGACGCGGCCGGCTGGCTAAACGGAGCGAGGGAGCAGCTAACCTGGTAGGGGCCGAAACTGCAAGGATAGTATAGCGTTTGCATCGACCGAAAAGCTTCAAAACACCTTCCAGATTTTTGTGCCAATCAGATGGTTCAATGCGTCCACATGGTAAAAGGGTACATCTCAAAGCAGTAAAGAGTATCGTACCTCCTACTTGAAATCACTTCAAACGGCTCCTTTCAAGCTGATAGTGGGGGCTGGCTATAAAGGGTGGCCACCCGCTTAGCGTTTCAGACAATCCAATCCAAACGGTACAAATGTAGCTCCAAAGTGCTAAAGTAGTTTTTGAGCACCCTGCCGGTTTTAGTGAGAAAATAAGTCTATTTCAGTCAGTCTGTTGCCGACTAAAACTAGTCTAGACTAGTCTAGATGACATCAAACACTAGCAGGTTCATTATGGAGAAGCGGTATCATTTGCCGAAGGGCACTAAGCAATCCCCCAAAGTGAACGCAAGGCGCTCTTGTCAATTGATTGTGCGGATCAGCTCGATATGCCTTGATCAGGCAGAGGGTGCTCAGAATGAGTCCTGGGAGATGTCTCACTCGATCCGTGTTCGAATGCAGTAAAAGACTGAGCTGAGAGTTGAGAGGAACAGAAGCAGTTCTTTTTTGACGACAGGGCAAGCACCGTTTCCTCACCTGTCCGCATTCGCCGTATCAATGCTGCACAGCGAGTCCCCCTAAAACCCTAAAACTCTAAAACCCCAAAACCTTGCCATGATCTTCTCAAACTCAACTGCGAGTCGCTGAACAGTAGTAAAGGGGAAAGCACCATCCCCTCACCTGTCCGCATTCGCCGTATCCATGCTGCACAGCGAGTCCCCTACCGTGATCTTCTCAAACTCATCCACCAAGGCGCTAAAATAGGTCCCTGACAGCGTTAGCCGCGTGCCCACCGGCCCAGCAACCGGGGACACCTCAGAAACAACCGGGGTGGCCTCCGGTCTGTACTGGAAGCAGCAGAAAGTGGTGCTTCTGGCCGGGAGTCCGTCCACAATGATGGTCACTGGAGAGGGCGCGCTGATGGGTACTTGGGCGCGCGTGCGGCAGACGACCTGGAGAAACAAATCTCGTGATTTAGGGGCGATTTTTGGGCTTTCGAAAAGCTAGTAATGCGTGTTGGTCTGCGGACCTTAGATGCGCGGTTGGGGCGGCTTGTCGCCAGCGGATGAATGGAGTATAATCTGGTGGGCTCTCATTGATGCGGAATTTGAGGGTCCGCTTTTGTAACATGGTTCTGTGTCTCAGTCATGCGTACGATGACTTGGTTTACTTGCTTGCAGACTGCCTGCATTGCGGAGAAACTGGTGGGCTGATTTTTTTCAATCAGGTTACTTTGGTCCCCTGGTCTCTCCCTTGGTCTTTACTGTGGCTACGATAGTCCTCGAAGGTGTTGCATATCGTTCTTCATTCATTTCAAGGAAAGCACAGGAATATATTTTCAAAGAGGCAGAGTATTCCCCGGTACATCCAGCTGGAAGAGGGAACTGAACAGGTATGTGGAGGCGCCAACCTAAAAGCGTTTGGTGTCAAACCAACTGGCGCCCAAAAGACACCACAGGCCACCTTGGCATTGCCCTGGATGTTCTTTCTGCCACCTTTACATACACTCATTGATAAGTAATGACACTGGTGCTTGAAATTGGCCCCTGACACCCAAACTAGCAGGGACCTTTTGAGCCAGACCTTACTCAGATACACTATGCCAGTGCAACTGTACTTCAAAGTATTCGCTGTGCTGAATATCTTAACAGCTGTCAGTACTGTAAGCCACACCTCATGCAGCTGTATCTCACCAAACAGGTTTTGACTCCTACAGCAGGTCATTCTTGCGATTGAACCATCCAGGATTCAAAAACAGGGGAATATGCAGGAGTAAGTTGTCGCTGACATCTACCCAAGTTGAGGGCGGAAGTCAAGGTTTCAAAAGAAGTGCAAAGGTTCCTCACAGGGGGGCATCCGGGTGGGCAAGTTAACCAAGTGGTGGTGGAAACAGTTGCCTTATGATGGTGCAATCTAGCGCGGAGAGCCCTTAAGATAGAGATCTGCCTTACAAAAGCCCCCAACCGTGCGCCGTCTTACGTCAAATCATTGCTGGCCCTGGTAATCTACGATCCCGCATAAGATGACCCTGTCAAACTGCAATTGGCTTGAAAGCCGATGTAAAAGAGATTCCTTGTAGTTAAGTGACCTTGCACGATAAATCCCTGGTAAAGCACTGAATTCTATGAGCTCCCAGCAATTTTCCTAAGACAGAGGTGGTATAAACGCACAACCAGCTCAGACCACCTGTGACTATCCAATTGTAGTTTATCAAGCCACCACAACAAGACTCGCTCCCCTTACCTGCTGTGTGTTGGAGTAATAGGAGATGACATCGCATGGCGTATCTTCTATGAAGACCGCGTTGCCCCCCATGTACTGGTCAGCTGAGAAGCCAGACCCATAGATGTACAGAAGTGTACCACCCGACACACTACCAATTGTTGGAACAATTGAGGTGATAACAGGCGCAGAAGGGACCTCCATGACCATTTCACCATCAGTCTCAGTAATGTACAAGTTAAATAGAAGTACAAGAGCAAAGTAAAGCGGGGATAGTTGAGAAGCCATCCCTTGGTGCAGCTACGGGATAAACTCCAGCTATATATGTGGGGATTTCAATCCCTTGGGCTCATCAGTGGAGCATTTGGCTGCCAAAGAACTCCCCGCATCAGCGGACCTTTTCAAGATTCATGTGACAAGTCCCCTGAGCATTTGCCGCTTGTTGCCAGCTTTTGCTAGCTTCATTACAAGCTCCGAGCTCACCACGCAAATCATAATGCAACCTTGGCGACAATTGAACCTTCTGTACTTCTTTAAACTTTTGTCATGATTTGCTGGCCTGATCACCAATCTCCGGCCTGGTCATCATCACATGCCCACTTTTTCACGAAAACCGTCCGATGAGGTCGATGAGGAGCGGTGGGCGGTCGATAAAATTTCAGTTCGTTCGGGATTGCCCAACAAGAAACTTCGTCGGTGAGGGTTTTGGATCATCGCGCCAGTCCGGTCGAGCCGCCCAGGTGCATGTGCGGCCGCGGCCCGGTTCCGCCGCGCCGGCCGGAGCCATGCTGCAGCAGAATTAATTGATCACTTCAACGTTTGCTTGCATGAAGTGGGAAAGTGTAACGTTGATGCACTCTGTGCTTCGAGTAGAAATCTGGTCAGAAAGAGTTGTCACATGCTCCGTAAGTTTGGCAAAATTTGTTAAGACGCTACATGCGCTCCTGCAGCATTATGAGAGACTAAATGGGATCCTGACGAGAATCAAAAGCTGAAAAGATTTTGTGCCGCTGCCTGGCAGGGCATATATGCCCAGGCTTATAAGAGATGACCCGATTGTGGAGGATGCGGTGCATGCACCACGCATGCATGCATGCAGTTGTAGGTCGTTACTTGCTCCCACTATTACAAACTAAGTGTGGGCGCGCGCATCGCTCTCGCTCAAAATGCGTGGAGTCCATGGCTTGCGAGTGTCATGGTGATGATGTGGGGCCTTTCAACCGAACGTGACTGAATGTGCGCAAGTTGCTGGCAATTGACCATCAATGGTGCCGGACATTCTACTGCACAAGAGGTCGGAATGCATGTAATGATCAGCGCTCGAACATTACAATTGCAGTTTACTGGCCCGCCACAGTCCATTTCTATGTAAGGCTTGACTGAAGAGAGCAACATGACCGTCCAGCTCATAAACCATTCCCATTGCGGCTTTCACTCAAAAATTCTTGACGAACTGACGATCGATCCCTTCAGTTCACCTGATTTCCTGAAGTATCAAACACAAAACAAGTTGAAAGAATTGATATCAAAGCTTTTAAAACAATCGGGTCCCAGTCTCGAATCTGGATCAATGGAATTGAATCTATGTAACGACACCATGTAATCAGTCGCGTTCCAAGAACTTGTCTATGACAACCGAAAAGGCAGCGAATCCAACACATCCTATACACGCTGCTTGTGGCCCAGCTGCAAACAAGTCGAAGTAAGCTATCAGCTATCGCTCCCCCGAGCTGCCTGACTGACTTGATCTGCACAACCTCAAAGCAGGCGCCGACAAACTTCGAAGCATCCTGTTCTGCTCAACCACGTAGGCAGTAGAAGTGGATGCTCCCATGGGAACACCTAAGCACTCAAGTTGATCTAAGCAGTGGGAGCGCGGCGTCACTGGAATGTTTCTAGGCTTCTCATCTTATATCTTTCAACTAACCACCGCACTCTGCTCCAACACGGGATCGACCTTGGTTGATTGCTAGCAAATCCGTACCCACATTGACCGCGTTTTTGACAAGAAGCATCTCTCCTGCCTGAAGGAACAAAGATGGACTTCCCGACTTTTGATCAGCCAAAACCAGAAATCAATGTTTTCGTATTGAAAGATGCAGATTAGCTCACCTTGGGCGGCAAGCACCCCCCCGGTAAAGCAGCCCGCTAGCATTCCGTTGTACATATCGTGCTTGGCCCGAGCCTGCAGAATAGGATGTCAATTCACGAAACGCAAGGCCAGTCAAAGAATCCATGCAATGACGGGTGTGGAAAAGGCACTGCCATCCTGGGTCTGGATGCTTTGGAAAATCGCAGCTACTTTATGCAGACTTCCGACAATCGTGGATCGGGACAGCTGTCGTGCCTAAGAAAAGGAACTAACGATGGAGCCCTCTTCACCGCTTGCGACTCTTCTGTCGCATTTGCAAGGTGTGGCTCCCTATCACAGTCGTTGTTTGAGTAGGATCCTTCGAAGAACGGGCGTTTTTCCCAATCAGGATAAACCTCTACAACGGAGTACCCAAGGAGCTCAAATCGGATTAGCCGGCATGTTTTTGCCTCCACCCGTTTGGTGACGTCTTGGCTGCCAGGAGAACCGCCGATCACTGAAAAAAACACTTTTCCTAGCTTCGTGTTCAATAGCGTGTTCCTTCCGAAATCTCCGAAAAGCCTCTTCTTCGGTTGCCTGACAATAGCATGTTCCTTCGAAACCTCAGACGAGCACACACAACCCCAACGAAACACCCCCCGAGAAAAATCAACGATCTATTGCCGATCGATTCTATCACCCACCTTTTCGATGACACATTCGCTGCCGGAGAAGACCGCTCCCATGACCGCAAACGCTTTTGCAGTGCTGTAGCTGCGAGACCCCATCTGGCGCAGCGTGTGCATCAGCTTTTGTCGTGACGTCCACCCCGTCTCGTCAACGAACGGGTCGCTGAAACTGCCCAAAAGGAGCCCCATAAACAGCCCCATTCCTCCGCCTGCAGCCGGGAATCGCTGAATTGAAAACGGAGTCGGATAAGGCATTCGAGAATTTGACGACAGCGTTCTTGGACGGGGGGCAGACTCTGTGGTCAAGAACGAGCGATTCAAACTGTGTAAGTGTTCGAGGTTTTCGGGGAACTGTTCGATGTGCAAGTTGGTGCAGGTGGCGAAAGGCCTGAGTAACATTTATGGACCGCCACGATTTCTGCCCTGTCAGAAAAAAGTCGAAACGTAATCTTCTGAGAACGCAGTCGTTCGCTGTGCGCGTTGCCTTTTGTCAAACAGGCGCCAGGAACAAACTGCCGGAGAGAAATGTTGGACTAGGCCAGGACAAGGCCCATGAAAAGCCAGACTTCCCCATCTCACAAACATGGAGCAATGAAAAGAATCTTCTCGTGCATAAGCACCTCAGAGAACAACCTGCTTTGTGTTCTCCCACTTGCCAATCTCATCGGAATCTATCATTTGCGCAGTAACATGCATGCTTTCTACAATCTCGAGCTTCTCAGAGGCTGAGAGCTGTCGTCTCCAAACGGTTGGGAAAGGAAGCCTGACACAGAGCTTGAAGCCTAGCCCAGGAAGAGAGTGAACTTCATCCTCCTTAAGGGAGTATGAAGCGACGCCTGACATCTAAAGCTCCTCCATCAGAAGCTTATGACTCAGCTTTTTGAAGACCTGTCTGCAAGCTTGCCCGAAAAAAGGGGGACTCGGCAACAGATCTCAAGCCGCTCTTTTTGCCAGAGAACCGACAATCAGCAGATCTATCCAATCAGTGGTATATGTGATCAACGCACTCTCTGCGAAAGTGTCTCACTATGTTGAGAAGGTAGTGAAATGAGCTGACGGTATTGAAGTGGGTCTGTTCGCTGTACAAAGCTCTGCAATTCAGGCAGCCTATTCCAGCTGCGTCTGTATTCACTTAAGAAAAACGTTGAAAGGGTGATGCCAGAATTACAGTTCTCTGAGAAGACACAGTGACGCTTCCCCAAAATGTGGATCTAACAAAGCGGAGCAACCAGACATCATAATTCAGGACTTCTGACTAAAAAGTCAGCTGTGATTTCTCCCATTTTCCCATTTTTCGCGGCAGGTGCGCATCAAGAGCTCAGTGAATGCGGAACCGCTGAATGCCACTTGCGCCACCACCACCGCCTCACCTGCAACGCCCGCAAAGGCCGACCTCACAAAGCAATTGTTCATGAAGTCCTGCGCTTGCATCTCCTCAGGGCTGGGCATCCGAAACTGCTCCGTTGCATCGCTTTGAGGAGCTGCTGGCCCCGACTGCGCATCACTTTTGCGCGCGGCTGGATCCTGCAGCAGCTCTGCCTGGTTGCTGGGTTGAGCAGGCGGATCCGCCATCG
Organism: Klebsormidium nitens; assembly: GCA_000708835.1. Classification (NCBI taxonomy): domain Eukaryota; kingdom Viridiplantae; phylum Streptophyta; class Klebsormidiophyceae; order Klebsormidiales; family Klebsormidiaceae; genus Klebsormidium; species Klebsormidium nitens. The sequence goes on from DF237508.1 coordinate 37,931, forward strand.
ATCTGCAAGCGTGCAGCTCTAAGAAAGGTGGTGCGAAGGCTGCTCGGATTGTTGATGAGTGGTTTCAAGCGGGTCTCGACTCTCGACTCTCGATCTAGCTGGCCCTGCTAGCGCTAGCATGATCAGCTGAAGGTCGCGACACCAATGTGACCAATGGCAAGGGTGACATCAGGCAGTGGGCTGTGTGGGACAGTGAAGCCGCATTGAACCGTCCGGCACGGTAATGAGTTGGACACTGAAGAAGGCCAACCGTTGCCACAGAAAGACTCGATTGGGCGCGGATCTTCTCTCGGTCTAGTTGGATCAGCTCCTTGAGGAAGGGCTTTGCATTTCAAAGCGCAGAGCGGTTACTGCGGGGAGAACCAAAATCCAGTCTTGAGTCACTCTCAAGGTGGCTTTGCATTTCCACATTTGCCAGTGGCAGGTGTAGGATCTGCATTTCTGTCAGCATTCCATGTTGTTCAGTTGCTTTTGTCCAGGAAGCATCAGCCTTCTGTAGGCAGTGGGTCATGGAAGGCCCAACAACCGGGGCCCGAACAAAAGAAGCGTCATCTACGGAAGAAGCGGAAGCGACCACCAGCAACGGGGATGCTAGCGAGGTGCAATTCCGGCAGTATCTTGGGGAGGAGGATCTGCCCACTGTGATGGGACTCGTAGACACAGAACTGTCGGAGCCTTACTCGATATTCACGTACAGATACTTTCTGAACCAGTGGCCCCAGCTGTGCTTCCTGGTAAGAACTGCTTGCATGGCGCTCGCTTACTAAAAGCTTGGTTAAATATTGATGGTGCTAGATTTACATGATATCAATCATGACCTTTCTCGCAATGTTCCTTTCTAACACCAATGTAGCGCTCACTTGTGGTGGTGCTTGTGCAGTGGTGCCCTTTCCACATTCTGATTTTGTGTTGGCTCCTTCTGGATCCCGGTGGAAGTCTGACAAGTCTCATCATTGCGAAGGCTCTCAGTTCCTGGAATGCTTCCTGCCTTTTTGTGAGCTAGTTTCTGGTGGTGATCTCACCCCCCTCAAAGTCCTCCCCTCTTACCATCAACTTGTCATGCTGCCTACCCCTGTTATGATCTTGGCTCCTCTTGCCCCTCAAACAATTCCAAACAAGACCCACTACATCTTGCACTTGTCGGAGCTGACCTTAGTGGTAATCTCAGCCCCAAACAATCCCCACTGAATCTGTCTATGCTGCCCACACGCTTTCTGTAGACTGACTCTTATTGCCCCTTTCACAGTACCCACCACCTTGCTAACTTCTACAAGCTGATCTCGTCTGGTAATCTCATGTTCCTCAAGATCTCTCTCTTCTGAAGACAAGCATGTGTCAGGCTTTTCACCGCACTTCTGGTGTCTTGACTGAGCCTATGACTTACAATCTTTTCTACTATTGCCCCTCAGACAGCACCACCGCCTCCTGCACTTCCAAAAACTGACCTCTCATCTCTTTCTCTGAAGTCACCTTACGGGCCCTCTCATGGCGACTACCACGGCCACCTTCCTGAGCATTGTTCAAACAAACCGTATGACTGTTTCCTTGTTCAAACAGATTGTACGTCTGTTTCCTTGTTCCGTCCACTGAAAAGTGCCGCTTCTCTCTTTGATCAGGCGTATTGCGGCGGCCAATGTGTGGCTACAATCGTATGTAAGATGGAGGACCATCCAAAGTCACGGATGTTTCGGGGGTACATTGCAATGCTAGTGGTGATCAAACCGTTCCGAGGAATGGGGATCGGTGAGCTCAGACGCATTCTTCAACTGTGTGGCACAGCCTCACGATTGTCCTGGAAGTAGAAGCCCAAAAACCAAGTCACAAGGGACAGACGATTCTAGTTGGGCCGACAAAGGGCAGAGGCCTAGATCAGCTTGAGCCCTCCTTTGTTAGTTGCACTCTCTTGCGGAAGCGTTCACTCGTGTCTGCCAGCATGTCCATCGCTTTGAGTCTGCGATGTGAAAAAGAGACTGCACTTCTTTCCGCAATGGATCATTCCCATATTTTCCTCTTTTGCAAGGGTGGTCCAGGGAATGAAAATAATGTCGTAAAGGCTGACAGGTTCCCGTCAAGGGGAGTTCATCCCCCAGATTTTAATTGTTGCCCTGAGGACAAGTCTCCGCCAACTTTCTCTACTGCATACCGCTTTCACCAGTCAAACAACAGTGACTGCTCGCTCCTGGCTTAGCCGCAATTCACACTCCTTGTCTTTGAACCCTCATGTACTAGCTAATGGAGTTGCCACACTTATCCGACCCGTCCACAATCCAATCCTTCCTCTCGCAAGTCAGACAAGTTCAATGACATTCTAACATTTCTGCGAACTGCTTGCTGCTGATCCAAAGTAGCAACCTTTCGAAGCCAGAAAAACCGTTTCGACGTTTTTGCGCCGATAGCTGGTCCCGCCGTTTCTTGGCCTAATAGGCGCCTTGCCAGCTGGTCTCTTTGTTCCATCCGAAAACCTCTCGTTTCTGACCCCAGTCTTGACACCCTGCAGGGTCCACCCTTGTTAGGAAAAGCCTCGAAGTGATGAGGGACTCGGGGTGTCAGGAGGTAAGCCTCGCTTTTCATAAGACTGTGTTCCCCGTTGCTTCCACCTTCAACCGTTGACATGGTCTGGTGGGTCAGATAAGTTGCTGTAATCACGCCGAGTAGTTGCTGATGAGTTGGGCGTACTCCTTCCAAGTTCGGCAGTTCTAATCCCCGACAGAAAATCACTGCGTTGCATAGTTTTGTCCTGTTTGGACCGCTCTGTTCTGGTAAATCACCTAGTCCGGTTCGGTGACGCTTCTCATTACAGCTGCTTCAGCTTCCTGAGGTCTCTGATAACTCTGTCGCCTGTCCACTTAAAACAGTCTGTCCTTCAGAATCATTGATTCACTGTGGACCTACGGCTCTTATCTTTCTTTTGAGGAGTGCTCATCTTGTTCTTGTGGCGCTCACAGGTGATTCTCGAAGCGGAGGTCACCAACTCGGGCGCTCTCGCCCTGTACGGAAACCTGGGGTTCATACGAGCCAAGCGGCTACACAGCTACTATCTCAATGGGGTGGATGCTTTCCGATTGAAGCTCCTCTTCCCTCAGGCATACATGGAAGACCCTTCGCTTGCTGCCTCAAACGATGATGAAGATGAAGAGATCAGCCTGGATCTGGATCAGACAAAAGAGAGTCAAAAATGGCCGTCTTCTCAAAGACAAGCAGATCAAAGACATCATGAACGGACTTGGACCAGGATACCTGATCAGATCCTCTGAAAGAGAATCCGTGCTTTTTTGGCCTAGCTTAGTGAAATTGCTGCGCGCAGCACATGCAAAATCAAAAGAATGTACCAATCAAACAGTTGCGTCGTCATTTTCTTGGATTAGCGGTCGCGGCTCAGCTCTTGCGGCATTGAACAAATGCACTCAGCTAGGCCGAAATGTAAGACTCGACCTCGGGCAGGTTATACCACCATGAGCACTGAGATCGGATCGCTCGACATGCGTGTATAGTTACTCGAAAATTGTACCTAAGTTACATGATGTCATGATTCCATGCGCCGGCCATGGCATGAGAGCTATCATGCATGACATGGTGATTTTGAGTCAGTAGCTTAACGTTTTATTAATGTTGGATCTGAGTATAGTGACTTCGTATGGCCAAATGCACATGCCCTAATATACTTATGTGTGATTCTCGATTATGCGTGTATCATTAGGCATGATCGATTTTCAAACAGTCGTGTGCCCGGCCAGGCTGCACATGTCTACATGTGCTCAGTCCTTAAATACACTTTGACTAATCTCATAAGCATGTGTCACATGCAGTTTGCGACACACATGTTGGAACGATGGCGGCCGGACGTGTCGGAATGGAGTCCTATACTGCAGTTGGTGATCACCGTCCATGACGGTCATGGTGTAAAGTCACTCGTTGAGGATCGAGCTAGCTGCCTTGATTGACGTACCTGAAATACCGACAGCTTATGGACTTGTACGGTCATGCAGGCCGGAGCACACGATCCTCACGGCATGATCTAGGCAGGATCGAATGGCGATTCACAAACACGAAGCGCGTATGGCACTTTATAATCGACCGTGACTGTCATTACCTATTGTATACAATTTGACCTGCTTCGCCTTGCTGCGAAGCATGAATCTGCTGCAGTTCCTATGGTGACAATCATGGAGGGCAAGCTTTGCTTGATCGCCTAAAACTTCAGCAGCTTCAAAGACCCAGAAGAATAGACCGACGTCATACTGAAAGTTCTGAATACAGTAACGGGCTGTCAGTGTGCATCATGCTTCATTTTCTGAATATCCTGTAGCTGCCCCCGTGTTCTTTCATAATCAGCTTGACCTCCTTGAACCGGGAATTGCTGACGCGGCAGTTCAGCAGCATGCGAATGCCCTTGCGGCAGATCTTCTCGTGGAGGACCTCCGCTAAGATCGCCCTCTGTACGTCCCGCGTCTTCCCGTTCTCGCCGTGCCGCACATGATAGTCGTCGTGCCAGTCCTACACAGCGAGGGAAACACCACCTCAAACCGCCACCTTGAGCACAACACTTTCGAACAGTTTGGACGCTGCCAAAAACCTCGAGACAAACAGATTTGGAATAACTTCGAAGAACACAAGGGGGAGAAGAGGAGCGTAAAAGTTAAGAAGACCCGTCCGCAAGCTTGTCAACAACCAGATTCTACAAATATGAGCACCCCGCAAAAAGGAAAGAGCATCATCTAAACCGCAACGCAAGCTCTATCTCGAATCCTGGCACCTCATGTTCGGTATTTCTCGATGCGCGGCTCGCATACAATTCCTGCAGGCCGACGTCTTGCAAAGAGACGCTGGTTACAAAGCCTGAACAACGGCGCAGCAATTGCATGGACTCATTGGTTTTTACTGAAGTAGAGAAAGTTTCAAAGCCAGCGTGTCAACCCCAAGATCATATGCTGGATCGAGCCCCACAGTCCGCGCATCCTTCTGCCTTTTCCCCTTCTTCCTCCTCAGGAGAACGTTCCTTGAAATACTGCCAGGGGTCTCACCTGCACCAGTCCGGGGGACTCCTTGAGCAGCTCCTTGAGGCGGCAGATGTTGCTATTCCGCGCGGAGTCTGAGCAGCAGGTGACGTCCAGCAGGCTCTGCGTCTTGAACGCCGTGTCGCCCTTCATGCACCGCAGCTGGTGGCCCTTGCAGCAATCCTGCACGAGAAGCGCAATTTGATATTTTATCGAGTATTTTTATCAGTTCCGCTCTAGTTGTCGCATGATGAGAAAAAAGGTAACCGCTTTCTTGTTCAGACACTTCCAAGAGGGGAATCGAGGCCCAGCAAAGCAGCACACGCCACTGTTTGTTTCGTGTGCAAAACTTCGACCATTACGGAGATGGGAAACGGACGTGCAGATTCACACCCCAGTTTTTTCAAACAAGTTGACACGCAGCCTAGAGAACACATTCTTCTTTTGGAGAGTAGACTGCAAGAGAATTCTTAGGAGGAAAATGCAGAGGTCTTTGTGGCTCTAGAGAGAGAAAGCCTAGTACAAAGCAGGTTTCAAACGGATAACTGCGAGAAGGTGATTCAAAAGCGAAGCGCCAATAGTAGGCAGATTCACTGCGAGTATGACTGTTACGAGTAGTCCCACGTGGCCAGAAACTGAGGGCAAGAGAGCCGATCATTTGAATGTAAACTGGCCTTGAATGGTAGTGACGTACAATAATCAACAAGGCGGCATTCATAAGCGGTGCATTCAATCCCTGTGATGCATCAAACCAGAGTAAGCGGACTTGATTATAAGTGATTCTTTGAACTTCATAATCTGTTTTTTTTACCAGAAACAAGAGGCTCCGCAGACTCATCCTCCCCAATCTTTGCTCAGACATACAAGGACGATTCATCCGTCCGCTACAGTTAAGGTGACTTTTTGACACCACAATTTGAGTAGAGTATTCTGGTCAAGAGCAACCTCTTCCTCGCATGGTCCTGTTGCTTTGATTCTCTGATTCTGAACCCGAATATTTTGTCCTTCTGAAGAACAGCTCACCTCTGGCTTTACGCTCTGCAATACTCAGAGACGAAAAAGTCCAGGAGGGCGCCACACTACACAAGCCGCTCAAGCGGACCTTACAGAAGCCCTTGTCGAGGGGTTAAGTGCATCGAACCCTAATTAAGGGCATGCCCTACTGACTCGCACCTGGACTTTCATGAGCTCCGAATCACCTCTCCTACAGGAATCTAGATAGCCGCCAGCTGACAACCATCGGTTGAAAGGCACCGATGCATTTGAGCAGTAAATCAAGGGTTTAGGGTTTTGGGGTTTTTCAAACCCTCACCTTAACCTCTATGAGCTCCCGGTCCGCTATCCTGCCATACTTCATGGGGTGCAGATGCTCCAGCTCGTGGTTCTTCATCATTGTCTCCGACCACTCCTCCAGCCGGCCCTTGTGACTACGTCGACTTCGGGCGTAGAAGTAACCCAGGGACACACCTAAGAGGTTCACAGCTGCAGCAAACCATGGGAGTGCATTAGTGGGGTCCGTATGCAGGTGTGATCTATACTGCAGTGCAAATTTGCAGAGCGTCCATTGGGAAGGAGTAGGAGTTTGATTGTGACTAGGAAAGCCCTGCTAAGCTGCTTCAATAGACTAGAGTCTTTTACTAGACTTTTGTTAGATAGAAGGGAGTAACAAGGTAAGCGGATGATATCTGCAGATAAAAAGTTCCACTCACTATGGCTACATTTTAGCACCAGCAGATTCTGAGATCTCACCAATCTGTGAACCCCTCTGGCAACGAGCCCCCCCTCCTTTCCTAGAATAGGCAAGCATTCCCAAGGAGATACTAATCAGCCCTTTGGGCCTGACGAACCAAAGAGAAAGCCAGACCTTACGCCCCAGCTAGCCCAGACCTCAATAAGTCACCTGCTTTGACGCAGTATGAAGGAGCGTCCTCCCCATCAGCAAGCGGCCCTCGCAGCACCTTCATGTTTGCTCTGCACCATTGTTGGGCGAATTCCTGCAGGGGCCGTGAGGAGACATAAGATACAGCAAACTTGGCGAGATCACACGACAGATTCAAGCTGCATTAGACAGATCTATCACGCTGGAACTGGTCAATGTAGCTTATGTTAGGCCCTCCAAATGTGCTTAACTTCAATGCAGTCTCTCTGGAAAGTTTAGATGCAAAAGAACCTACTCAAAGTCAGCATTTTTATCCATTTAAATGAAGACAGCAACTGATCTACATACAATCTGAGTGTGCTTACCTCAAATGCCCGCCCGTACCGAGTCTTCCTCTCCCCCTCAGCCATCTTCTCATTTTTCTTCCTCTTCTTAGCCGGCTTCTCCGCAGCTCGGATGGATTCCATCTGAAGCACAAAGATTGTTTTTGGACAAATGCTCACCTAGACACTGTCACAATCAAGAGTCCACAATGACCTTGAAAGTTGAAACTACCTTCCTATGTGCACCTTCATTGTACTCAGTCCCGGCTAGCCAGCACGCTTGTCCAACTTCATTTGGTAAAACAAGCACACACAAAGAACCCTAAGGAAACTCTTTGCTCTCAGAATTTGGTACTAGCCTGAAGGTGATTAACTGCTAAGCCAGCAACAGAATGCAGGAAAAGAGCAATTACCTCTGCTTCCAAAGCCTCCAGCTCTTCTGGATGAGCCAGATACCTCTTCTGCAGGCACCCACAGCTGCAGACATACTTTGCTGGAACAGACACCTGCAATGCCATTGGTTCATTGCTAGGAATCCCCGCAACAACAGCAACGTTCTCCATTGCCTGTGTACCCATCCCCTGCCCCATGTAGTAATTCTGCCCCAGCGCGGGGCCATGCTCATCCCCTTGCGATTGGCTGACATCAGCATGATGCGAGAGCTGAGGTTGGGCTGCTGGATGGGCTAGCTGCTGGTACTGCTGAGCTACCAAGGCCATGCTTTGTTGCATGCCGTACTGACTGCCTTCATGCCCATGTTGGTCGCTTTCTAAGGCCAGCTGACCAGGGGTTTCGACCTGGTCGGCCATGGCGGAGGATGTGGTTGACAGGGCAATATATGGCAGCTCAGGCTCAGTTCAAAATTGCACCCTGGTAAGTTGCTGTCTAATATCTAGTATTACAGCTTCCAAAAGAGGAAGCTTGCTCAATCGAAGACCCAGACCTGCTCCCAGGGCCACACCTTCGCAGCAGCCTCCGTCCGAAAGACGCCTTTCTTCTCCAGCGTCAAAGCAGCCTCTTTCTGATCTTGCTCAGGTTTAGCCTCTTTCTGATCTTGCTCAGGTTTTGAATCGGTTGTCTAATTTTGGGGTTCCAGATTGTTGTCAGCTTCTGGGTTTACATACGATCAGCCTACTTGACCGGCGTCTCGACTCCCGGCTCAACCTGATATATTCCTTAACCCACCAAGCATTCATAACCCAGATTCTAACTTACACATCAAAATCGGGTTACCCTTCTCGTCAACGTCTTCCTTGGCGTCTTTACCAGCTGCCAATGGCAATGGTTAAATGATGGAGCCCCTTTCCAATTCCGTCAGGTTGAGAAGGCGGCTTTGCTAGACACAGGCACTTGTCTAGCTCGCGTTGCAGCTTGTCGGGAGATCGAAGAGCGCTTTGCCTTCAAATCCAAGGTCTTTCAAGGTTTTCAACTTGAAGGTCTTCGAGAATCGAGTTTTAATAGGCGGCAAATCCTGGTTCTTTTTCCCTTCCCCTTCCCCTTGCTCGCTCGGACGTCCTCAGGAGCACGTAAGAGTACCGTATTCTTTTCATCGTGGTTTTCTTCTTGAGGACAACATGGAAATTGCACCAGACGCTGCCGGGGCGGCCGCTTCTGTGTCCACTTTTGATCTGAATGCCGGCACCGCGGATATGGGGGTTCCCGCTGGTGGAGATGCAAATGTGGAACATCAGCCAGCTGTGGATGGCCAGGCTGCCCCAATGGCTGTTGACGGGGTTCAGTACAGCTCTCTACCAGAAGGTGTGCGACATACTCGTTGGCGGTCTTGTCGTCTGAGGTGCATTTGAGTGCAAGTCTTATCCTCTTTGCAATGGACAAAGTCTCTCCAAGTTCCATCTTGTCCTTCGCAATTGTTCCAAATATTGCGGTTCCTGTGATGGTTGCAAATGATGTCCATTTTGACCTGGATCTATTTTGAAGATGTCTTGATGGGAATGGTGGTAGTGACTGCAGGGTTTTTCCCGTCCAGTTGAAGAAACTTTTTTCTTGATTGATTCGTTTTAGAAACTTTATAGACTTTCTTATCTTGGTTTGATCTGCAAATGCATATACCATCTGGAATATTCTTTCACTTCCATACTTAATTTCACGGACCCCTTGCAGATGCTCTGGCGCCAGCTTCTGAGAATCCTGCGTCACCTGCTGCTGCTTCAGTGCCGCCAACTACTCCTGCACCAGCTTCCACGCCAGTCAAATCGCCGGTGAAGGTGGAGACCAAGGAGGACCAGCTGTGGAAGACGGTCACTGCAAACCCTGGCGATTTCAATGCGTGGACACAAAGTCCTTCGGGACTGATTGCGGAGACGGAGAGGCTGGTAGGTTCCTTCATGTCTTGACCAACTGATTTGCTCTCCTCCGGCTCATCAAAGTTAATTCACTTTTTGCAGGCTACTTAGGGATGCATCTTGTGAGGCAGTGCTGATCTCTGCTGTAAATTTGATCAAAGTGAACTTGCTATATCTGATTGTTCTGTCTTTGCCTGAAGACTTTTGCTGCTTGTACGTGCAGGGTGACATTGAGAAGATCCGTCATGTCTACGACACTTTCCTATCAGAGTTTCCCCTGTGCTTCGGCTACTGGAAGAAGTATGCGGATCACGAGCTGCACCATGGAGACGTGAACAAAGTGTTTGAAGTGTACGAGAGAGCTGTTCAAGCCGTGACCCATTCCGTTGACATCTGGGTGGCCTACATGGCGTTTGCGGCGGAGAGGTCCCATGAACCTGATGAGACTCGCAAGTGAGCATCAGCTGAATCCTCTTTTAACTTTCTGTCGTCAGTGTTCTCAAGCGCATGTCTAAGGGTCGCAAGTACTGGTCAGCATGAGCTTTAGCTTCTTGTGACAAGAGTACCTGCCTTGCTGCTGAGACGGTTAGTTACGTCAGATCTTCTGGGGTCTCAAGCACCATTTGATGCCCTGAGTTGGATATTTGCCCTGACTTTATCGCTCTTGCAGACGTTCAAGGGTAAGGTATGGTTTCCCTTGCTCCTGACAATCTGCAAAGCTTGCCGCAACATAAATGGGTTCACGTATTTGAGCTATCTTGTCCGTTGAGCAGCAGACAGCGCATCATTCTGCATATGTCGTTCTGTGAGGCAACTGTTCAGATCAGATACCATCTGCTCAGCATCTTGTGGTGCATTCTTGGCTGAGTTGAGCACAGGCTTACTGTCCTGATCTTGCTGCTTCCAAAGTGTGATTGAACCTTGCCACGACCACGGAAGGAGCGGTCCTCAACCTGCCTATTGTATGTGGCTCAAAGGAGAGGTAAATCTTGGTTGTGAGAGGCATCTAGAATGCAACAACTAAACACTCATGCTGTTTTTGCTGCCTCAGTTATGGACCTGTCTTTTGAGCCCTGGTCCTTTCAGCAAGAAGAGAAACTGGACTGGGCATGTGTACACTCTGCACACATCAAATTATGAGTAGGTTGGTATTTGCAGCATGGAACCTGTTGCAGGGTGAACAAGACTTCCACCACATGCTGATGCACTTTCCTCAATGTGCAGGCTTTTTGAAAGGGCCCTCGCAATCGCGGGGAATGACTACAAGGGGCACCCCCTTTGGGACAAGTACATTGAGTTTGAATCGTCCCGGGAAGAGTGGAGCAATGTAGCACAGCTCTACACAAGAGTGCTACAGCTGCCAATCTGGAAAGTGGAATTCTACTGGGACAAGTAAGCTGCTAATCTGACGACTTGCTGCTCTCTTCAATTGCTGCATCCATTCAGGATTGTTGCCTTCGCATGTTTGGGGTGCAAAGCAGTCTGCAAGCCTGTGAGATTTTTGCCTGACTTCGTCGGATTCTGCACACGGTTCTGCTCTGGACTGAGCGGGCCAGGTTGAGCCCTGAATATGGTCCTCAAGAATCCGTTTGCTTTGCCTCAGGTTCAAGGACCTGGTCGAGAAGCATCCTCTGTCTGACATCCAGACGGCTGACGAGAAGGCTGCTCAGGCGGTCCCGCCAGAAGGCGAGGAAGCTCCTGGGAGCGAACCTGCTAAGACTGAGGCCGAGATGAAGGCCGAGTACCTCGCTTCCAGAGAGGCCTTGTTCAAAGTCAGCAAGGAGGAGAAGAACAAGGTCAAGCGCTTCGAGGAGGCGATTACGAGGCCCTATTTCCACGTGAAGGCACTGGACGAGTCGCAGATCTCAAATTGGCACAAGTATTTGGACTTCATTGAGGAGGAGGTTGAGCTTCCAAAGGTGAGGCTGGTCGGCTGCACACAACCTGTGAAACCTGGATGCCAAATTTGATTCCCTGCCAGCGAATCTATTCAAGTAACATCATTCGCGTACAGGGACCAGTCTGAAAACGGCCCTGAGAGACGACAACTGCTCGAAGTGAAGAATCTTACCTTAGACGGATGGCAGGTGGGACTTTAATTCGTGATTCTTCCTGTGTGCCCTCCGTCTAGAGAATTTCTCTGCTTTCAATCAACTTCGTCCTGACAACCTCTGACACACTCTACAGGCTCTCAAGACGTACGAGCGCGCCGTCATCGCCACTGCCAACTACCCCGAGTACTGGATCCGCTACGTCCAGTTTCTGGAGTCCAAGGCCGACCTGGAGCAGGCGCGCAGCATCCTGCACCGCGCCACCGGGACGTTTGTCAAGCGCAAGCCTGACATCCACCTGTTCGCCGCGCGCTTTGAGGAGTCTTATGGAAACACCGATGCGGCGCTGGCCTCCTTCGAGCTGCTGCAAAAGGACGTGGCACCGTCGCTTCTGGAGGCGATCTTCAAGCACGCCAACTTCCTGAACAGGCAGGGCAAGCCCGACGCGGCCGTGGCCGTGTACGAGGCCGCGTTTGCTGCCGAGAGCGCGAAGGAGGAGAGCAAGACCCTGCCGTTCCTGGCCCTGCAATACGCCCGGTTCCTGTACCACTCCCTGAATCAGATCGACAAGGCACGGGAGGTGTACACCACCGCCCTAGAGAAAGTTTCGACGTCGAAGGTGCTCTGGGAGGGGGCCATTCTGCTCGAGTCGCTGCTGCCGGGCGAAGACCGAGTGGGCCGGGTGCAGGGTCTGATTCAGAAGGCTCTGGCGGCAACGACAGCGGCCGGAACGCCAGCCTTGGCTGCTACCGACCGGGAGGAGCTGTCTGCTTACTCGATCGAGGTGAGGCGAAAGCGTTCTGCGAATTCAACGGTTCTTGCAATTTTGTACTTGAACGTCTACGAGTGTTTCCTGCCTTGCATTCTGCAGCGGGTCGCCTCCTGCTGTCCTGCTCTTGAAGGAGAGCAGTTGACCGTTTTTTACCATTCAAAACCGGAATGGGTCATCGCTTCTCCTTGTCCTCGCAAATTCGTTATCGCCTGTGTTGCTGGCGACCTGCATCATTCCTAACGCCTAACCCTTACCTCGTATACGATGCGCTCCATCTGTTCCAGACAGCACGGACTGCTCGATTCCTGACTCTCACTCACGCCGGTCTCTGCCCAGGTTGCTGACCTGTACGGCGACATCGCCACCGTCCGCAAGACAGAAGCGGAGCACCGCAAAGTCTTCCCACCCAAGCGGCCCGTGGCGCCGGACACCCGCAAGCGGGCCGCCGAGACGACGCCGCAGCCGAGCAAACACAAGCCGTACGAGCGCTCCCCTTCCGCCGGAGCCTATGCCAACGGAGGCTACGGCTATCAGGGCTACCAGGCTCCGCATCAGGCTTACCAAGCGCCGGCGGCTGCTGCGGCACCCGCCCCAGCGCCGTACTATCCTCCGGTAAGTGCGGTATACAAGCTTGACATTGGTTTTCGAGTGCTGAGACCAGTCTAGATTGGTCGTACCTGTCTGGACTTTTGAGTTCTGATGAGTCAGTTGCCCTTCCACTCCCATCAAAAGATCTGCCAGGCAGGCTGAAGTGAGTGATGGCAACACAAAACTTCTGAGAGAGCAGCATGGAATCCAGTGAATAGGACTGGTCCAATTGGCAGATCCAGTGCATCCGCGAAGTTGGTTATCTGCTCGCTTCATGTTTTTTGTCGGACGCAATATGATGGTCTCTTACCCGGTTGTGCAGAGTGCTTACCAGCAGCCGGCTGCCTATCCGGGCTACTACCCGCCTCAGCAACCGGCGCAACCATACTACCCACCAAGCTATCAACAACCGGTAGGTCTCCTTCCTTGATGCTGGATTTGCTTTTCGTCAAGCCTTATTTCGACCGTGCTGTGATTGTTGAGACCTGTTCGTACGGATGGAGACGCTGTCATGGCTGGGAAGATTCGCATCAGAGTGTTTTTTCTTTTTCCCGTACTCGATGCTGGCTTGGGGTCTTCTGGAAGCATCATTTTACCCAGTGACGAGGCGTTCCTGGCTCGTCTCTTCAGTGTGATTCCTTTCAGCGTGCTTGTGCATCTCCTGACGTTGATGTTGATGAACTGCAGGCTTACCCTCCTGCACCCGCTCCAGCAGCAGCACCAGCAGCTGCACCACCGGCCCCCTACTACCCGGGCTACTATCAGTAGATACAGGCCCTTGTTTGTTGTGTCTGCGTATGCAATTCAAAGATGGTCAAGGGTCAGAATTGAGCAGTCTTTTGAACAGGATAGCATGACTGTCGCGTGAGCTGAACTAACTTGTTGCTTGTCAAACAAGTCATTCCATATTCTGTTCTTACGGGAGCCGTGTTTGTTTCTTACGGGAGCCGTGTTTGTTTCATGCTACACCCAAAAACACTCATTGTAACAGGCTATTTGCATGAAGCGTTTTCATTGCACGTTCTTTCAAGCAATAGAATAATAGAATCTGATTCTATTGAAGGATCTCGCGAAGGGTGCTTACCCAAAACATGGTCCAGTAAGGAGCCTGCAACCAAGATGACATGATCCAACTGAGAGGTATTCCAAGTTCGGTCATGGTACATGCCTCAAATGCGAACGGACCGGCCATTGGATCATGCAATGCGCGTGCACCGTGGCACGAGCTCGATTGTCCAATTCGGACTGATTAATGGGGATTCCCATGGGGAGCTTATTATATAGTGGCAGTATCAGCAGGCTGATTGCATGCATGGTACCGTACAATTAAGCCTGTAACGTACGCCGTCTGCACAAAAATATATATGGACAGAATGTTCGCCGTCGACATGGTACATATACAGGATAGCTAAGTAAACGCAGTTGCGGTTGATCGGAATGCATGCATGTGCGTGCCACATCATCTTATGAATGCATCAAATATAAGAAACTGCCTCGTGCCTGCATGATGTGCCTGCATCTAGCAGTTGCCGCCCAATTGCATAGCCGCATATAATGTGCAGGGATACCTGCATATTTGAAGCCTGTGGATCGAGACCTCCGATTGCGATGCGGACGCAACTACCAAAAGCATGGCGGCTGATTGTGGCATCATCTCCCCGCTGCATCAAACGGACTGGTCGAAAACATACCGCCGATTATCATTGCGTCAGACGGCAATCCGACCACTCGATCGATTCCCGCATTTCATCTCCGAAATTGAAAGTGTCTCCTATGGTACACATGACCGGCCAACCGATGCTGCACGCCCCTCTCGGACACCCAGTATCAACACCCCTTCGTAACTATCTAGACATTTTCAAGTCGTCTTGTACAAAAGCTTGTACAACGTCGTCAATACTCCTGCAGGGAAGCCAAACATGGGGTATTCATTGCACAATAATGCCGACAAACGCATGGGCCTTTCTCAGGTTACGACGAAGATATATTAGTGCCTCCCTTCCAGTGCCGCAACAAAGTGTCAACCTGAGAGCGTGCGCTCATCCGTACGGCACTTGCATGCTAGGTCTCAAACCGTCGGCTTTTGGATTCGGTAGAACCATACAGCTCGCACCAACGATGGACAAAAGTCGCCAACTACGAAAAAGGGTGCGGAGCGCAGAGTGTCTCATCTTACCGGTCTGCCTCGAAGCCCAGGCTGCTAGCCACCGGTGTCTCGATCCGACCGGGCCAGGAACTTACGATCCGCTCAATATCTGGCTGCTTTTCCAACCGGACCTGGAAAGAAGTACAGCGGAAACGTCAGGCTGTCGTCACCCCCTCCGGCGCAGGTTGCCAACCCAACTAGAACAGAGTGTTCCAAAGCAGAAGCCGGACGAGAGTTGCACGGTGGACTTGACTTAACGTGGCAAAGTGGAAAGGGGTGGCAAGGGGCTACTTACAAGTGGGTCCAAAGACTGCCGGCTCACATTTTCTCTCTCTCACCATATTCTGCACTTTGCAGAGCCGTTGCTCTTTTACCGGAGAAGCAAACGGGCGAGCTAGTGACTTTCCTAGCACGGGTGCAAAGTCAATAATCAAACAAAGACTCGGCTTCTTTGGCAGCAGGATTGCCGGATGATTGCTTGATCGCTCGCTTGGGAGTCCGTTCAAGCAAACACGGAGCCCACTGACCACTTCTTCCTTTCTTTTGGTCTTAAAGCACAAATGTAGCACAGATATAGTCAGGTGCGTGGATTACAACCGCAATCCTCAAAATTCCTATGTGTAAGTCCTGGCGACGATCTCATAAGCGATCAGGAAGCGGCATCGCTTACCAGCTCTCGCCGGCCGCCTGCCCGCACCATAGCGTCAACCAGCTCTCCTGCCGTTACCTGCGGGCGCGATCAAAGGCGAATTGGATGACGGCGTAGTACTCCAATGTTCTCTTTGATTTGATCCGCTTCCCTTTCATTTTCTGGTGGGAAGTTGTGGCCTACCCTTCCGCTCGACAGAGGAAGGCGCCGCAACCTCTTTTGGAGCTTTATGCTCCTTTTGACACGACACGCTCCTTCCGGCAGCAGATTTGAGAAGCAAACAAGAATCTAATCTCGGTCGGAAAAGACCAGTTCACCCTTGGCCCGTCAGTCAAATAGACCCTAAGTGGATTTTCTGATTTTCTGGAGCCACTTATAGACAGCAAACGCGTTTCTGAGGGGCTGTCCTCAATAAACTGTTGCTCGTGAAAACCAGAACAGAGTCTAAGGAAGAGGAGAAGAGTGACCCGTTAAGTGGTAGTGCGATTGACGGCAATGATTAAGCCCTTCCTTTAGCTAGGTAACCCAGCTTTCGTCTCGACCAACCCGGCTGCCTTTGAGTGCCTTTATTTCATGAACCAGGTGCGGTTAGGGTAGGGGTTACTCACCGATAATCCGGGCAAGGTTATGACCAGGGGCCCGGTTCCGGCCGGTAGTTTGTGCGCTCGTATCAGGTTCTCGACCACTTTCCGAGGGGACTGCGCAACAGAAAGGCAGCATCGGATTCCTAGCTCATTGGCTGACGTCAGCAAGAGGCGATCGTGACGTCCCCGGAGGAGACGCTTGTGTCAATGTCAACTGCGATGTCCGGATGGCTCCAAAAGAGTGTCCTTAGCCTGAGTCACGCAGTTGCATCAAATCACAAAACTTCGGAATCGAAGTGTTTGAGACTATCGCCCTTCCTTTACGCAAGGGGAGGTGTAAGTAGAAGAATTCAGCCGCTCTTCATTTCTGGAGCTCGGCTACACCTGGTTATGTACAATCCATCCTAAGACCTCAATCCGTCATTCCCAGTCTTACGGGCGCTGACATCAGCGGACCCCTAATGCCAGAGTCGTGAAAGCTGACGGGAAGAAGCACGCCGGGCAGGTCAACAAAGAGAGATCGCACCTTGTCAGATACTTTGGGGGGGGTTTGGTCTCCGTTGGGGACCTTCTGGCTCTGGTACGTACCTGTATCCAGACGGGCGTGTCGAGATCCACCGGGCAAACGGAAGGTTGCCCTTGAAGCGGCTCGCGAATGATGCCCGAAGCGAAAGAAGAAGCCGCTTTGTTCGGCCTGCAAAAGTCACGTAGTTTTCGTGGCCTTTCCAGTCAGCGTCTCGATCTGCGAAGTCAACGACTTAAGGGCTGGCCCTTTTTAACGCCGCTACTGTGAAGGACTTTCTAACTGCTTCTACTCTAGAGTGGAAGACTAGCGCCGCGTTCGGTGCCGTTTGTCTCTCAGCTGAACGGAAAGCGCGATCAGGAGTAACTCTTTAGGAGGGGCTTTCAGATGGCTGGGAAGACCTCTTTTCGCATCAGTTATAGCGGAGGTCTCTGAGATGGAGAGGAGGGCCCGGACTCTAGTTGACAAAGCCGCATCTGTAAAAACTCCAGAGAAAATACCTGAATACGAAAGAAGGGCTCAATCAGCAGGCTCAACGAACTAGAGCGGGGCTCACTTTCCCGGCCGGACGACGACTGTGGGCAATCGGACGGCCCGCCCGTCGATGAAGCCCTTCCGAGTAGCATCCGCAACCAACAACTCTGCCATGCCTTTCTGCGAACGTACAAAAGCAGACAGATATTTGTTGGTAAGGATAGAAAACAGACTGGCTTGACCATTCGCCTTCATAGCTTGCAGGCCTTCATCCTTTTAACAGTGGGAAGATGCTTACTCGGGACGGTTGTGAACCAGTGTTCTACTTTCGATGTTTTGCCTTTCAACCCGTCCGCTGCTTTTGATTTAGTGGGTGGTTACTTCAATCAGTATCTGTAAGACGTGAGGCAAGGCCGTCCTGATTGCTTTTGATGATTGACCGGCTCTTATGAATTAGTGTTTCTTATCCTCCTAATTATCGCAGGCAGTAGAATATCCGTCTTTTTGAATATTCACCACTGACAATGTGCATTCCACGACTGGATAATATTTAATCCAGGCGCTTCAAACGCTTACTTTCTGAAATGAGCAACCGCAGGCGAAGCTGCGTAAAGCTGTGAAGTGGAGAGCCGACAAGCGTGGGTCAATTGACAGCTCACCTCGGCCCCATAGGAAGATTGGGGTGTGATAGCGGTAGTCTCCGTAAATGACAGCTGGCGCTTCCGTATCGAGTTCGCGTCGTGCAACTCCTGCGAAGGGCACGTGGATCATTCGTCATGACGGGATCTTTGTCTGCCGGATGCGTAGTCTGCTACCAGAGGACTTCGATCATCAGTGAACCTGGAAACGTAAGAAAGCTCACCCACGAGAGATCACAGGCACAGACGTCACATGCAACGCAAGCTTTCGAAAGAAGCACCGACATGTAGCTCTCCCTTTCCTCGAGCCAAAGGAAAGTTTCCTGTCTACGCATCTCTCGCATGGGCATCCAGTCTCAAGGAAAATGGCAAGATGAGGGCAAGCCTCGCAAACAGAAAAGGAACCTATCGAAGGAGGGGAGAGGTGTTCCTGGAATCCAAGCACAACTTAAGAAGCTCCTGTAAGAAAAGTGGTCTGCACGGCATCCCTTACCTGGCGAGGTATACCAAAGACCGCCACCGAGCTGGTGAAAATGAGCGTCGGCCTTGTCTTCAAGGCTCGGGCCCTTTCAACGATCGCTCTCGTAGCATCGAAGTTGACCTGCAAGCAACGGTCACATTAAGATGAGAGAAGCGCCTTGCTCTTGGTATTATAGACCATTCTTCTTGGGTCGTGAACATGTAGCAAAGGAAGCAACACAATCAAAACTAGTGACCACCAAGTCTGTCCGGGCTGAACGCATGGGGGAAGGGGTGTCCGGCGCTGGCATCAAAAACTTCAGACGCTGAGACTCCTACTCGGGTTGAACGACTGCCTGATAAATGGCGCCAAGGTATATTACGAAAGAGAGCTCACGACAACTGTAGGATTAGCAGGAGCTTGTCAGGAGTAGAGTGGCAGAACAGCTCGTGCATGCCACCGGCTCGCAAACCTTTGCGTTGAAATGGGTAACTCCAAAAGTGTCTCACTTTCATCCCCAGGTCGTAGTCACTCTCTGCATGAGAGCTCACGATGGCAGCCAGGTGAAAGATGCTGCACAGAAGAATCCATCCTCATTGAAACACCTCAGATCTGCTGATTATGCAAACTGACCCGATTCACCTTGAAAGAAATTATGACGCCCATTTGCAATAAACGTGAAACTCTTGGACAAATGAAAAGTGCCTCTTCTGCAATTCTTCGATTCCGCACTGAAAGGGTTTCCAGGGCTGCTAGACAGCGGCCAGACTCATAATGAGTAGGTCGCATCACTTGCCTAGTTAGCTGGCTATTTCGGGCGGGCGCACTCTGAGTGCTGCATTCTCTTGTGCAACCACTGGGGACAATTGCTGCCAACATTGGTCGATGGATTAAACTTCACCAGACCAAGACATGCTACCTCCCGGCAAACAGTAGGTGTCTCATACAATAACTGGGATGATTGATACCTGGTTACGTCTTCCGTGAGTACACTTGCCAGAAAAGAGGGGTCCGTGATGTCCCCTGTAACCTGGGCAACAAAATGCAGGTCATCAAACTAGACAAAAGCCTGAAACATGTTCAGATCTGTCAAGGTTATGGTTTACAGGCTTCTCTAGAAGCACTCATGACGTTGGTCGCCAACTTTGTGTGGCTCGTCAGGGATACACCCAGCGATATCTGGACAAGCGATGTGATTTATTGACAGTCAAGGAGCCTAAAAGTTGGGGAGGGCCCATAAGAGGAGAACCATTACACTCAGTAGCAAGTGGCCCCACTTTGGTCCCAGCGACGTCTCTGTATGCCCAAAGAAGAAGAGTTGCTGAGACGCGATGACTAAGCCAACCGGTTGTGATAGTTTGGCAAGGTTGGCATATCTAAAGCCACCAGAACGCAACACTCAATTGACCCTCAAAACCCGCTTTGGTGGTCCTGTCGCCTGCCAAATCTGCCTACAAAGTGAGGACAAGTTTTTAAACCCCGCCCAGCTTACATTCATTGCAGCAAGCGACTAGCTGACAGAGACTTCAAACGCCCGTGCGTGTCTTGCATGATCAAAGCAGACCTCCTCAGCAGCTTATGAAACAACTTCAAACAGCCCCGGCAGAAAATGAGCATGCAATGTGGGTGCAACCGCCTCATTCAATCATGGAAATTAAAATGCTGATATGGTGGCCTCACATGCTGAGCTCCTGGAATAGGTTCCACCGGTTCCAGAATGTCTACAAGGAGAAGCTTGGTTCCACCGTCCGATTGCTCATTGGATGGCCCCGGCGCAACGGCCTGGTCTTTAATGAGAGCTCTCGCCAGGCGCTGACCCAGAAAGCCTGCACCACCACTTATCAGGATCGTCATCTTTAGCCTACAATATGCAAGTTCTCAGGGGCTGAGCT
>DF237507.1:0-50220 GCA_000708835.1 Klebsormidium nitens
CTGCTAGCAATAAACCAGCAAGCTTTCGGCTTCCTCCCCCATAATATGAAGTACGCGTGCTCAACTAGCAAGCCTCGTAGTCCTAAAGCGCGAAAACCCGGTGGTCTACTTGCGTTCGGATACCCTTCGGATTGAGATAGGACTTTTATCTCCACTTCCATGCATGGGGTATATCTGTCGCGCCTGTCAGACAAAATGTAAGAGGGTGGTGTATCCAACACGTCAACCGGCCACATGCCCATCGAGTCAAATTCTAATTAGAACCATTTCTGATATATCACATAGTTCCCCTTGCGCCGCTTTTGATCGACATGACATGTCGTAAGCTTGCACCCTGCTGGCGGCACTGAAAATTGCATGAAGCTGGTCAAGCCCTTGATCGCACTTTGGCCAAGTGGCCGGCGTGGCCAAGATAAGCTTTATTGCATGTACTAGCGTGCGCAAGCTAGCCGGTCTTGCATGGCAACTTTTCCACGGCAACGCCCTTTCTTTTTTTGCTGCACCGTCACATCCGGCTAGGACTCCCACTGAAGTTTTCCCTGAGGTCCATACAGGCTGTATATTGCAGAGCTCTACACATCGCGAGCTAATATGGGCCGCATGCCAGAGCGTGCCACAAAGCTCTACAGATTTCGACTTCCGACCGATTGTCGCTCTGTTACCTAGACACGTGGCTCTTATGTATACAGCATGGGCGACTTCAATATGCTTCAAAGGCTGTACGTGTCAAATGCATCTAGCTAGCTACTCAATAGAAAAGCGTACGGTCCTAAGACAGGCTGACTTACACATGCAGGTGAAAGAGTCCGGTGCCCGGCAGTCCTAAGAAACATTGATTCAACTCTGCGTGCACTATTGTCGTACTTGATCGAAGAAAATCGTCGCATATGTAACGACTGCGTACTACCTCCTAATAAGCTCAATACCTGTCAACAATAGGTGCCAGCTCACACGCATATCCATTGATCAACATGAAGTTGTTGGATATAAGGACCCAACTACAGCAGACTTGTACAATGATAGAACAGCCCACCACCTAGTCGTTAACCACAATTTAAGCCACCGTGCTAGTTAGCAGTAACTAATCTTTGACTATCATGCCACGCTTATGCAGCGCCTAACGACCGTCCCAGTATGAACCACGTCGTCGTGCACAGCGCTCCAAAGCTGGTGTGGACGAAGAAACGGTCCAGCACAAACCCGTAGACCGAGATGCCGGCAGTCGAATGCGTCAGGTAATTTACTGCAAAGAGAAATGGACCGCGGTCTACAAAAGGAGAATTGCGTTGAGGAAGTAGTTTGACTAGACTAATCCGCAGAGAATGCGATTTGCGTTAGAAGAGCTTTAGCCAAAGTCTACCTCAAGCGGAGCCCTCCATTCGCAGCTCCTGCTCCTTAGTGATGAGCGAAGCAATGTGCGTAGAAAGGAAGGTGCATCCTCTGTTGCGCCCGTTTCGACTTTGGCGGTGCACGTGAATCCTCGTCCCTGCTGAACGCGATTCATTCAAGCCACGGATACGTCAGCGTTCCTCCTTTTTTTTCCTCAGCTCACAAACAGCCCGCTTTCGAAAGTGCTGAATCTCTGAGTGCTCTTCCTGCCAAAACGTGAGCCTTGGCAAGCCGCCCCTCGAATCCGACTTGACTCTTTTGTAACCAGACCAGATGCAATCCGCGCGAATCCGTCTACTCAGATGCATTCAACTCGATTCCTGTTTCCAGAGCAGCAGAACCAGCTCAGGATTGCCTGAGTCGAGGAGGTTTCGATCCTAAAACCTGACTTCTGAATACCCAGAAAACCAGGCTTTGAGGGCGACAGACCCCTTCGAAGCCCCTCACTTAGGACATCCAGATGCTCCAGACTTGGCACTAGAATCGTCAGAACCTCCTAAAACTAAATTTCAAGAGATCCTCCCCAAGCCCGCTCACCGAGCGCCGCCCTCTGCTGGTACGCGTCCGCCCGCCGGATCCACGCCTGCAGCATTTTGGCCGTCTGGCTCTCGCCCCCCCCCTCCTCCGCCAGCTCTTCCAGCCCCCCCGGCGAGGAGAGGCCGGCCGGAGATGACGCCATCCGGAAGCCGAAGTCGCACGACCGCTCGGCGTGCATGCTGGACGCGAGCTTGACGATACGCCGGTGGAAGTGCGCGATCTTGGACGCGGCCTGGAGGCAGATGAAGCCGCCGTTGACGTAAACCCAGTTGCAAACCTGCGCGGGTTAGACAATAGGTGAGTTTTTGAATTCGTCTTTAAAATGACAACGCGATCGTGTAGGCGGATAAAGCCGCCGTTTGACGTACACCCAATTGCAAACCTGCGCGGGTTAGACGATGGGTGAGTTTTTGAATCCTTCTTTAATGTGACAACGCGATCGTGGAGGCAGATGAAGCCGCCGTTGACGTAAACCCAGTTGCAAACCTGCGCGAGTTCGACAATGGGTGAGTTTTTAAATTCTTCTTTAAAGTGACAACGCGATCGTGGAGGCAGATGAAGCCGCCGTTGACGTAAACCCAGTTGCAAACCTGCGCGGGTTCGACAATGGGTGAGTTTTTAAATTCTTCTAACAAAATGACAACGCGATCGTGGAGGCAGATGAAGCCGCCGTTGACTTACACCCAGTTGCAAACCTGCGCGGGTTAGACGATATTGGTTCTTGCATCATGATCAAGATGGTCAACTGGATCTAGGACGCATTGTAGAGGCAGATAGAGCCGCCGTTGACGTAAACCCAGTTGCAAACCTGCGCGGGTTAAACGATACTGGTGTTTGAATCGTACTTGAGTCTCGACCTAGGACCAACTTGAAGGCAGATGAAGCCGCCGCTGACGTAAACCCAGTTGCAAACCTGCGCAGGTCATACGGTGAGGTTCAGGCTGTAGGGATTGAGATCGAGTCGAGATCATGTTTGAGAAATTTGCGGGCGTTGAGAAGGTTTAACGGTTGGCCGTGACATCCCTCAAAGACTGAACGTTAACTCTTCTGCGAGACGGCGCGAGAGCTGTCTCGCTCACATTCCAGTAACTGAGAATGGCCAAAACCTTAACCGCCCTCAGGCCACCCACCACAACCGACAGACAAGTGCTTCGCACCGAAGGCTGGCGGTGACGTCAACAGAAGGCGGTCGGAACAAGGGGCGCAGCTTACGATGAGGTCCCCCGAGTTGAGGAACGTGAGGCTATCGCTCTTTTCTCGCACGACGTTGTACATGGACGCGAGCAGTCCGAACAGGATGAGCACGCCCGACCACGCCAGGAATGCGCGAAACCGGTGGCTGATTGTCACCAGGCCTGCGGAAAGTGGAGTTTAATTTTGATGGTTGGTGGCAGAACGCTTCTCAGATTGAACCTTTGGGGTGGTGAACCTTTTTCATGTCGAACCGGTTGCCAAGACAGTGTTTCGGAGAGATGAGCAGGCCAGGAATACCGATACCAGGCCTACGGGTAAGGTTTCGAATGCTGGCGCTTCACATGGTGCACGGCAAACCAATGGTTGCTTAGCCAGTGTTTCGTAGGATGGTGATGGCCAGGGAAACGCAGAACATTGGCCAAGCGTCACCGGACCTTCTGGGGAGCGGAAGTAAGTTTTGGCATCAGCGATTAGATCGTAAGGACATCTGCTTAAGCGACTAGAGACGCTCTGACGAACGTCCTCAGAAAGCGAGGGATTGGAGTCATTCAGCGCGCAACAGCAGGGCCTTTTCAACAATCGGGCCGGATGTCGACGGATATGCGAGGGTTCTGAAGAGCAACCCTTCGCATATTGATCTCAGGGAGCCATGCAAGGCCCATTTCCAAGAGAAAGAAACGCGTACGTCAATTGCAATGAACCAACACCGGTGTATCTTGCCTTCATTAAGAGTGCCGCTAAGTTGGTGGCGACGCGAAGCAACTCTGCGCTTCGAGGGCCGTCCCTTCAAGACCCCATTCGCTCGTGGGGAGTTTCACGATAGCCATTTGCGCAAGCGCGACAAAGGAAAAAAGTTTGTTTGCGCAGAGGAGCATGCTTGCGGAACCTCAAAGCACGCTCCGCCTTGTGATCGCGCTTGTACCGTTTGTATTCCGGCCTTCAATGTTTGATTCCGCTTCCGGTCGTAGACGGGCGGCTCACCTTGGCAGAGGCGGACGTACTCGTGGAAGCACCAGGAAGGATCGGCCGCCAAGTCGAGCAGCTGGCTGTAGTAGCGCATCTTAAGCACCTGGGAAGGCAAAGCGACTCTGACTTTCTTTCGGGCCAAATCAAACCTGGCGTCCGCATGAAGCGACATCAGGATATGCAAGGGAGAGAGGAAAAGGCCGGGAACAACTGTGAGACGATAAGACAATCCGGAGCCAGACAGACGAGAGGAGACGACGCTTGACTAAGACAGGAACCGTAGAAAGTCAGTTGATACCATTACCAGCCTTTTGACGTCCACGTCGCGGCAATCTCAGCACCCTATGAAACCTTCGGAATATCGGCAGACATTTTTAAAAAGCTAAAGCTCCCTAGGTCATGAACCCAGACCCAAGATCCGCCAAGGGATGCTTATCTGCAGCCCGCACATGCCCCCAGAATAAACCTGAGTTCAGGCCTGCTGACAATCAGCTCTGTCCCGTACGGTCCAGAAGCACCCCGCGCCCCCCTCCTATAGGACAGATAAAATCCTTAATTATCCAAAATCTAACTTTCCCCGCGGACGCTTTTCAATCCTAAGCGTTTGAAAATGCTGGAAAAAAAACGCACCTGCAGCCCGCAGATGCCCCAGAAGAGGACGCACACGTACAGGAAGCACACGGTGCGGAACACCCACGAGTATGACGTCAGCAGGATGAAGAGGACCTCGATGACGTGGGTGTGGCCGAGCGTGACCGGGAGCGGCGCGTGCGGGACCGTCAGCCACCACCACAGCTTCTGGGAGACGTGCAGCGCGAAGGCCGGCAGGAAGAGTCGCCCCAAAACGGTCAGGGCATCCTGGAAGAACAACGGTAGTGGAGTAAGATTTTGCGCTGGTTGTCGCCTCTAAGTATCTTAGACACCTTAATATTGGGGCCGTCAAGCTCCGTCAGCTGCGCCCCCGTGGAGGGGTTCAAACCCCAAATCTTAGAACGCAATCTAACGTTCTTTGTTGCGCCCACCTGGAGGTGTTCGATACAGGCTTGCTGCACCGACGCGCCATTGAAGTCAACCTTCAACCTCAAAGCGTCAGAACGTAAAGCTCTGTAAGTACCTGAAGGTGTTTGATGCAGTTTTCAAGGATTTGCAGAACCGAAAAGCAGAATCTCAAAACCCTGAAGGGAATGTATCTGCGCCCACCTGGAGGTGTTCGATGTACGCTTCCTGCACGGACGCGTCCTCGACGAGCAGCACCTCGAGCAGCAGCAGCTTGCGCACGCCGTGCTTGGACACCAGGTGCGTCAGGAACGCGTAGCTCACCACCGCCAGCGACGTCTGCGTGCAAAGACGAGGGCGCGCGCGCGCTTTTATACACTCTCTAAGTTTTAGCATTTTCGCGAATTAGGTTTTTGGGCGTGCTTGGACACCAGGTGCGTCAAAAACGCGTAGCTCACCACCGCCAGCGACGTCTGCGCGCGGGAACGAAGGAGCGCGCATGTCAAGTTCTCATTGCGTTTTCACATTTTAGGGTCTTCAAGGTCTGCATATTTAAGACGTGCTTGGACACCGGGTGCGTCAGGAAAACGCGTCGCTCACCAACTGCCAGCAACGTCTGCGTGCAGAGACGATGGCGCGCACGCTCTTTCAATCCCGTTCTCAGATTTCAGGAGTTGAGTTTTAAGGGTCAGAGTTTTAGGCTTGCTTGGACATCAGGTGCATCGGGAACGCGCAGCTCACGACCGTCAGCGACGTCTGCACGCGGGAACGAGGGCGCGCGCGCGCTTTCAGCGTGTTAGGATGTCCAATCGTCAACGGCAGATCAGGCGAAATAGAGTAGAACAGAAACCGACTAGAAGAGACAGTTCGAGAAACGAAACGTCGGCTTATCACGAGGCTCCGGCGATTTGTGCTCCTTAAATCTAAGATGATTAAGAACTCTTGGCCTCGAAAACTTTCAAGGAGGCCCAGGCGCTGAATTAGCAGCTGGAAAGCGAACGAGTCGCTTGCTTCGAAGGTCCGCACCGAACTTATGTCTGCAAACATTCCGTGGGAATCTTACATTCCGGGAGCATAGTGTCGTCTGTTGGCCAGATCAGGATGCGAAACCGATATAGACTCAGCGCGGAAGTAACCGGCGTTAAGTCTCCTAATGTCATAATGATGTATTCTCAGATCCTCGCCAAACCATGCACTGAGAACTGCACGGATGTAGCCACAACGCTTCAATCGCACCGATCCGTCATCCGTGAAACCCGTGCCGGCCGTGTTTTCCCACCCTGCCACCCAAAGTTTATTTTTGAAAGAACGCAATGGTGTGACAAGCCCTTTGGAGAACTCGCTGAACAAAACTCGTTCAAGAGACTCCTCTCGATCCGAGTAGGTAGCCGTTTTCAAAGCCCCGAAATTTCCCGTCCAATCAGGGGTTCTTAATCATGTTAAGAAACTGACCACAGCCCCCTCTCAGTAACGTTGATAGTGATTCTCACCTCCAGGCTGAGGACGAGCCCCTTGAACGGCAGCATACACTCTCAGTGGCGAAAGGTTTCGTGACGCTCCCAAAGAAAGTTCTTGGAAGTATCTTCTAACCACCCAAACCCTCTACATCTTACCAGATTACGTATCCCAAACGGAAAGCCTCAAAAGCATACCCGCGCAACCCTCTAGAACACACGGAAACTCGCGCTTCTGAAACGCCCACCTCCAAACTGAGAACCAGCCCTCGGAACGGCAATGATGAAAGCAGCACCTCGTGAATTGCACGGCACCCAGACGTTCAACAACTCAGTATACCAAAGGAAAAATTCCGAAACGCCCACCTCCAAAACCCACCTCCAAAACTCACTAGATGTCAAGAACATTGTGCTTTCAAAACGCCCACCTCCAAGCTGAGAACGAGCCCCCGGAACGGCAGCTCCTCCTCGCTCTCCTTGACGGGCCTGAGCCAGATATACTCCGCAAGGGGAACCGCCATGATGCAGAAAAATCCCAATACGCTGCCCAGCGCCGACGCCACCGTCCCGCTCTTCCAAAGGAGGACGAACGCGAGGGCGCGCCTGAAGCGCCGCTCCTGCCAACGATCCCACAACATCAGATCGATCTCGCAGTCAAGTATCTTAAGACTTTATGATTCGCAGTTAAGGATCTCAAGACATTATGGAATGGCAAGCACGAAGCCCAGCGTGCCTCCTAGCGTCAAATACACCGTCCCGCTTTTCCATACAAGTGCGAGGTCCAGGGCGGGCTGAATGCGCCGCTCAAAATAGATTCACGTTTTTGAGTGTTTTCAGTACTGATATCTTGACAAGGAGGGTGAAGGAGTTTCAGGTGTGCACGAAACGAAATATCGAAGATTTCTTGGGAAACTGTTCCAATTGCACTGCGCAAGGCCCAGGAGAATGATGCAAGCAGCCCAACCTGTGGGTAAAACATCAGAGTCAAGGCCGAAGGGTTTATGGGTCAAGGATAGTTGCCTATTCGAAAATCTGATATTGAGGTCCTGCAATTACGATATATGGCTTGAAAATTGTGGTGATATGTACGAGCGACGTCATCTTGAGGGACGTTCCCAGTCACACATGGCAAAAGTTGGAAAAGGGGCTTCAACTGGTGCATGTCCGTTGTCTTCAGCGCAGGAAGTGTTGAGACTATAGGATGGCATTTTCAGCAAACTGGCCGGAATGAATCTCATCAACCACCAGAACAAGCTCAGGGCAACTGCTGCTCTATCAAAAGGAAGCTTGAAGTCCAGCCACCGGTGCTTGCATGTGTCCATCATGGTTTTCTTCACTGTTCCTGTTGTACATCTGAGAAGTGAAGGAAGATGAACAGTTGACCTCATCAGCAACATCAAAGTCCTCCTCCCCTCATGAGTGCCTCATAAGTGCCTCGGTACGGTGCAACCAATTGGAGGTGACGATCTCAAAAAGCTGACACCTGTCAAGCCGCCCCCCAACACGCATGCGCTCCCTTCTGGCCTCAAAAGCTCGCAAATGATGCATCATAACCCGTGGTTACAATCTCAGAGTATTTTCCAAACACTCGCAGGAAATCAAGGGTACTCCGATGTAGTCCAGGAGGTTCAGTGACCTGCTTTTCCAGATGTCCTTTCCCATTTGCCCCCCATTCCCTCTTGCAGGTCAACCGCTCCTCTCCAATTGAAAAACGAAGCTCCTTGACATGATACTACACAAAGCATTTCAAAATGACGAGACAGGAAAAAAGCACCGCCAAACTCATGGCAACGGATAAGACAAGCTGTATCAACCCCCCACCTGCGCACTGATGCTCCTCAGGAGTGCCTCCTGCCCCTCCTCTGGCGACACCTTGCTCCCAAGCAGCGGCTCCCCTTGCGACTGCAAACTTTCCAAACTTGTCCTTCTCCCCAGGCCCACTTTCCCCAGGCTCTGCGTCGAGCGGAGCGCCGGCAGGTGGTCGAAGCTATTGGAGGGGGTACACTGCGCTGAGGGGGCGTCTTCGCCAATCTCAGGATCGTATCCCATTGGGATGTATAGTGGGGAGCGAGTTGAAAGGGAGCGGTCGATGCGCGAGGGCTTGGGGCCGATCGGGGCCTTGTCAAAGAGGGCGCTGCTTGGGGTGCGGGCCATAATTGGAACTCACCCCTGAAAACTGCTTCTGTTGATCTGGGGGTTATTTGCCAGGGAGAACTAGATGAGTTGGTTCTTCTGCCTCGTTGTTTCTCTTCTTCTGCGTCCTATCTGTCTTGTCGTTCAATCACATGTGGACCTGACCCCTTGAGAGTGTTGATCTGGGGGTACTATGCTAAAGGCAAGTTGATGAGTTGTTCTTCTGCCTTGCTCAGCTTCCCCTTCTACTGTGTCCCCTTAAGCCATGTTCTTCACCCTTGTCTGTGTCCTGTCTGTCCTTCAACCACAGAAGGTGAGAGGTTGGCTTATTGTATGAACGCCACTTGAGAATCCTTGAGTCTCAAAAATCTTCTGACAAGTCGCTTGCAACATTGGAACGATTACTTTTGAAGTAAAAGGCTCTTCGAGCTCAAGCTTGACAGACTCTCCACCTTCCCCAAACAGAGCGAGATGTAATCAGCATGGGGCAATGCTGCTTCACAGCATCAGAAGGTTTTTGATCGTTCTGAGCATTCCCGTCCACCATTTGAAAGTCCAATGCAGCGTCTGGTGATCAGAAGCCCATGTTACGGCACGTCTCCACATTGCTCGTGCCTTGTTGAACGTCTCCTCACATGCTTTCAGTGCTGTCTTGGTTTCTTTTAGGATGCAGCAATGCAAAGCTGGCAACAAGCTGAGCGTTGAACAGCTTTTAGGTATAGAACTGGAGATCGCCACCATTGTGACTCTGACTTTTGAGTCCCAGCTGTCGCAATTTTTCACAAATTGTGACAGCTGGCTGAGCTGCCACATAGCGTCGAGGGAATCCTGAGCAATCATTCCGCGCCACTCCGCGCAACTACTTTAAAATAGTCGCTAGCGGAATCAGTGTTCCCTGGACTCAATGTATTTTAGGTGCGGAATCACCGTTTCCGCTCGTTCCGGTGCTGCACAAATTAGACGGAACCAGGGATTGCTCGGGCCTGATGGAGATTGCCATTTGAATTTTGCCAGTGATGTTCACAAACTTGCAATTTGATAATATTATTATGCTTGACGAAATGCTAGGACACTGGCCAGCATAGATGAAGCTTTGAAAAGGCAGCCAATTTGGACGAGAATCATCACTGCAGACATCATGATCTTTGGCATCTCCTACGGCGAGCTCGCAGCCATCCTTGTTGTTGGGGCGGTCGCCTTTGGTGAGCATACACAGCGTGGCATTCTCAAGGAGTCTTCCCTCTGCTCTGTTTGGTCTGTGTGATTGAAAGGGCGTATTGCTTTTGCATTCAGCATTGAAGATTAGCAACAGATGCAGCAGACTTGTACAAGACACCACATCATATCAACAAGTGATTCTCACAACATGTGCAGTTGATTACAAATCATTGCTACTTAACACCACCATCACCACCTTCTCCACCAACGTGCAAGTCTCTGACGCACCTAAGTTCTCTTTGCCCTGAATTTTTACCAGATGTATTGTTGAAGACGAGAACAGGAGTAGATCTTCAGGGGCTTGTGATTGTACCACTTGGTCACCAGCTATCTGACGAGTCTGGACACAAGTGAACAACTTCCCGCTCAAAGATCAATCGAGGAGCCTGATGTAGTGATTGGTGCCGGCAAATCACAAATGAAGGAACCGCATAGCCCAGAGAGCTCCTTTTCATAACCATGTCCACTGCAGATTGAAAGACCACCTGCAACGCACCTGAACTTCATTCGGAAGTAAAACCCTCAACCTAGTGAGATGGTTGACAAACAACACTCTCTCAAACACCTCATTCTGTCTCTTACACCCTCCAATTCTGTGGAACTACTCACATACACCAAGAGGAAATTGCATCACTCTACTTCATTGCAGGGCCCAAAGACCTACCCGTTATTGCAAGGGCCGCTGGGCGGTTAACCGGACAGGCGGTGGGCTATGTCTCTGCCCTACGGAGCAGGGCACAGACGTTTGCTGAGAAGACACAGCTTGATGAGGTGAGCATTTTGAGTGGCTGAAAGTGTCTGTTCCTTTCTTCATTCTGATGGAGAAGTACAGAGACTATTGCCTTTCTGGAGGAAGTTCTGCCATCTTTTTACAAAGGACAAAACAATCTGTTCAGTCTCCAAGAATGACGAGCGTAGAATGAAAGTGGATGCGCTTAAGCTGTAGCTGGGGCATTGCAAGCCCTGTTGAGGGACTGTATCCAACATTAGATGCCTTGGCTTTCCACCCAGCCTTGCTTTGGAGTCAGTTACTCAAGTCCAACACAAACTTTGGACATGATCAGTATCCTGACGACTGGCTGCGTTTCCTTTTTACATCCTGATATTTGCAACGCGATTGAAGACCACAGAGTCCTCAAAACGTGCTTGCCTGGCATGCACATCCAACAAAGGAAAACGGGTGGAGCTTTCCATACATTGGAGCTTTGATTGTAAGTAATACAAAACGTAACCCATGTTCGTTGGTTCACACCAGTTGCAAAAGGAGCTGCAGCAGACCATCTCTCAGCTGAAGTATCCTTAAAGTCTCCGCATACGATCCAGGTTTTGCAAACTGGGGTCAACCTTAACCCACTTTCTGCGTATCCCCTGCTAGCTGCACAAGGAGCTCCAACAGACGATGTCTCAACTGGAGGCGATCCGGTACGAGATCCGCACCGGTGCCAACATCCTGGTGCCGGGATCGATGACTAACCGGCTGGCGACCCGAGCGGTGGAAGCGGCCAATGCGCGTGTTGGGGGTGCGGGTAAGCCCGTTTGCGATCTGAGAGGGCCTCGATCAAAAGTCACAGACAACAGTTTGCTGGAATCAATAAAGTAGAGAGAGCCTTGAATTCAGACGATGGCCCTCAGATCATCCTTGCACATATTCGATTTTGAGGCCCACTTACGATCTTGAAATTTCCATCTGGTGATAACACACGAGCACTGGTGAAGCGATAAACACTGAACGGCGGTCATCTTGACGATTGTGTGCCGGAGATGTCTTGCCCCCCGTCGTTATGACAAAATGGATCGGCTTTTCAAGCCCCCGACCTCATGACCTTTGCGATGGGGGCTTGTCGCGTGACCAACTGATACGCACTCGAAATGAATGCGGGCCACAAGTCGTTGGGAGTTTGTTGAGCTGACTCTCAGGCCCATAAGCAAGAAGAGGTCGTCAAGAATCTTCCAACAGAGTCAAGCCTCGGATGAGGTTCCGATGAAGAGAACACAGTTCAGAGTATTAGTGGGTCAATATTTTGAAAGAATGATCATAGGTTCCTGATGCTGTCGAGGCAAGCTTTGACATCGTTCTTCCTTTGCTCTGCTTTCTTTCCAGGCAATGCGCAGACGACAGTCACAGCTTCCTCCGTTTCGGTCGAAAGTACGGAACCTCCTGCAAGCGCATCAATGGCCTCGCCCGACTCCCCTTCTACTTCTATGAGCTCGCACTTCCAACAGCAAACTGTCTCCAGACTAGTTACTTCAAACGCTGCCAGTCAAGACTTGCCAGATTTGACAAGTTTGTCTGCACAAAGCACAGTGTCTGCGAAAAGTGTAGGGGTCGGAAGCTTAGGATTGAAGCACGCGCAAGAGTTGCTCGATCGGCGAAGGGAGGGGGTACCGACAGCGGGGACTACGGGCAACACTGGTTTTGAGACTCTGCCGATCTCGGCAGTGAGTGCGGGGCTGCTTCCGAGGCGGGCAGGTGAGAGCTGTCAAACACAGTTTCTCTCTTAACTTACTTGCTACTTTGACTGACATGCCTATGGCCTATGCCCATCTAGGATTCTGAAAACTGGAATAGCCGGGTCTTCCTTGCAACCACTCGCCTCTTGACAAGCTATCAGCTACATGATGTTCTTATTGGCCAATGTGCGAATGCTGGCAACCAATCAAGGCGTTGCTTTTCCACTTTCTGATGTGCTTGTCTTAGCCTCCTTATTCGAATTCTGGGGCGTCCTATGCACTTTAGCACAAAGGCTCAGTCGAATTGCTTGAGACGTCAATTCTTCGCGTGTGCGTGCAGACGGCGCAAGTGGGGGAGCAGACATTCTGTCGGACGCCATTGTTGAACGACAGATAAGTCTGCAAGCTAACGACTTCATCAGGAACATGTCAAAGCCCCCAGAAAACCCACGATAACGCATACGTAGGCTAGCCAGTAGAGGCGGCCTGTGCTTGTTCATAGTTCATCGCCGCAGTACTGATGAAAAGCATCATGATCAAGTTCTTACAGGACCCGGCAGCCTGCTAGCACATCAGCGGCGCTTGGCATGTCACGGCAGCCTTGCAAAGCGCACAAAGGGCGTTTAAAATTTTCATGCATGCCGAATGCACAATTGCATCATTCAGTATGTACGGTTGACTCCATTGTAGTGCGCAACAATGACGGGCCCACGTAGCTAAATTCGACGGTAGGTGCTGATCGATTATAGCTAGGTGGCGGCACACACCGAGGCATGTGCTGCCATGGCTAGCTATAGAGCTGACTGACGGTCGTGTGTAACGTGTTGCCAACTATGTACGTACCGTACACGTATTTTTGAAGGGAAGTATCTATAAAATCGATCTGAGCATAATTATATTGGATATACTTATATACAGCTTACATTTACATCATACATAGGGGAGCTAGAAGTATATAGCTAGCTAGCATCATATAAAAGCTACAGAGCTTACTAATATAGGATAGCTTATATAAGGAGTATCTTTCGACTTAAGCAAACACGGCCGCCTCCGATTGCGAGCCGGCGCTAAGAAGCAATTCATTTCAGTTGTTGAACATATTGCTGCATGATCTTGCTCATGTGTCGTCAGTTCACACATTTACCATGCTGTACCGTGTTACATAATAAGGGGCTTTGAGCATGCAGCACACACAGTGACGTTCAGGCAGACCATACCATGCTTTATGGAAGGTAGTAGAACTTCAGCTTTTGAACGCAAAGATGCACCACTAGGGTCGCTGTAGAGTGCATAGACAGATCTTTCGGCAAGGACACGGAGCAGTGAACAGGGCTGGGCAACTCACGACCTGAGGTTGGTCGAGCTATGGCCTACTAGTCACTCAATGCTAGGGCATCTAGAGCATAGCGGAAACTGTAAGGTTCTGATATTGCAAAAGCATATGTGGGTCACAAGCGTCATCTCACTCTTAATTAGCCCGCTCCTGCTGCACGTTTCTACTGGGCTGCATTAGTTCGTGGCCCCCCTTCTACGAGCAGGCTTCTGCGAAACACAAATGGAAAGACGCCATCTTTCTTTCTTCTCGTCCTCCCTTGCGCGGATCATGTGCGAAAGGTCTCCTCGTTGCGTGTCCTCCATTCTAATTCCTCCCCCAATATCAAACTGCCTCGTCTCCAGTCGCCTCCTTCGCAGTCTCCTTCTCCCCTTCCCCCGTCTCCTCTGCCGGACCTTCCTTCTCGGCCCCCTCTGTTTTCTCCTCTTGTGTCGTCCCTCCCTCCTCCTCCTTCTGTACTTGCTCCCCCTCTTCCTTCCCCTCCTTTTTCTCCCCCCCCTCCGTTACCCGTCCCTTCAGCTCCTCCACCCGCGCTGCAAACTCCGCCGCCGTGCCCGCGTCCTTCATCCGAACCGCCCACGTGCCCATTCCGCCGCCCGCTTCCCCCGCGTGGTTTACCACTGCGAAACTCACCCCCCGGCCGTCCATCCGGGACAGCTTGAGGCCCGGGTAGATGTGCGCGTTCAGCAGCAGCCGCAGGTTGCCGCGCGCGCGCATCACGAGGCGCGCGCGCTGCGCGCCGTCCGCGGGCACGTTCACGCGCACCTCGCCCTTGCCGCGCTCCTTCCAGCCGCCGGCGAATTCGTAGAGCGTCGCGTCGGCCGCGAACGCGGCCGTCTCCTGCGGGAAAGAAAGGGAGGTGGCGTCAGCGGGTGGGTCTTCGTTCTGCTTTTGTGACATGCATTGGACAACCTCTTGAGGGGACGAGAGGGCTGCTCTCACAAGGTCGAGAGAGTAATCAAGGCAGCTGGACCAGAAAGTTCTCCTTTTTCGAGGTTCTGATTTATTCGATATGTGCAGCTTTTCGGTAGAAGGATTGTGTGAGTGGGACCCACTGGAGCGGCTGTCCGTTGCCAACTGGCGGATGCCAGAGAAAAGAGAACGCCTTCAAGCAAGGTGGACGATATTGGAAGAACACTTTCTCAATGTGCCACACGATTTGCAGAACAGGTCAGCAAAGCGAAAGCGACCAGCATAGCTATTAGGTCAACTTGACAGTAAACAGCCTGCTGTGCTGAGTCTTGCTCTGACACCGACTCTCCTTATCTAAGGGAACCTGTCATGTGTTCGCGAGCACCACACAGTCCGACGGACGGGGCTCACCTTCTCTTCCCCTGTCTCGACCTTCACCTCTGTCAATTGCACGACGGGCGCCGGCTGGGGAAGGCTGGAACCGCCGCCCTCCTCGTCTGCTTCTGCACGCAGAAAGAAGCACGAGGGATCAGATGAAACCGCTCGAATCTTACGAAGTCTCCAGGGCGTCGCTGCACAATCCGCGTTTACTAAATCCCTTGGTATTAACCCTCGAAAGTCTAGATGTCTGAGGGCAGCACAATCGAAGCCGATCGATTGAGGATACGACCTATAATAAGAGCAGTTCGTCTTGGTTTGAGAAGGGTCGCATTAGGTGCTTCACAGTCTACTTCAAGACAAAAACTTAAAGAAGAGAACGGAAGACAATAGTGAAACAAAAAGCAGCATGGTACAGACTCGTCAATCTTGACCGTCCTCGTCTGAATAGAGCTTCTGAAACTGCAGGGGTGCTCATAACAAAATGGGGGCGCAACTCATAGACGGGTGTCCTTAGACAACAGTTTGAAGAAACACGAGGATCCCAACCTCGATCGGCGCGCTCTAAACAGAGCTTCCGTGACATCCGTCCATGCCGCAAGTCTTTCCAGAAACCACTTTCTCATCAAGTTGCTGTGAACGTCACCCCAAGCGTCACGATCTGGGCAGGACGTGAAGGAGGCAAATGCCTTCACAACTCCGTTCGGGGTTTGCGCCCCTCGTTCAAGCTCGACAATTAGCTCTCCAGTAATCTAGAAGAGCCTTTCAAGTGAGCCCCTCACCTCCGTCATTACTCGCCGCAGAGGAGCCTGGTCCTCCAAACAGCTGCACAGGCGCGCCGTTGGTTCCTCCAAACACACTCGAGAGGGACGGGAAGCTCGAGGCGCCAGCCCCAAACGCAGGCGTGGAGCCGAAGGAAGCAGATGTGCCAGCAGCGCCCGTGCCAAAGTTGAAGGAGAAGGGGGAAGGGGTGGAGCCCGCTGGAAAGAGAGCACGTGCGCAAGTGAGGCAAGCTTCTTGCTGAATGATTCGGTGGCAAACGAGTTGGGTTTCGGGATCTAGGGATCGACTGCATGAGAAGGACAGACGTTTCACTGCTTGGCTCACATTGAGCTGACTCAGAAGCTTCGGGGATTCTTGCGTGAGGACACGGACTTCTTGCTGCTCGATTCTACTTCAAAGCAGCCATCATTTCCGGAAGCAAGTCCTCCAATAGATTCGCATCGTCTTGAAAGCGGGCACTCTGGACCAGTAAAAGAAGGCAACGGACGAGGACATCAGGATATTGTAAAACGTCGTCTACTATCGGGCTCGTGTCAAGGCTTGTGAATTACAGCACTTGCCCCCTCGCCTCTGCCAAGCAGTGTGCTCCTTCAACAAAGGTTCGTTCGGACAAGGCAAGGTGCCAGACTTGATCGGAGCCTGCCCTATGGACTCGCACCGCAAAAGGTTTACCCTTATGGCAGCGCGCTTTGTAAGCGTCCGATGAAGGGCATCGTAAATCGCCAAATCAAAGCTGCATTCAGCATCTATGCTCAATGCAAGACGCATCATTCTGAAGGCAAGACGGGTTTCAGAACATCAAACTCCATCCCGTGTGAGTGTAGCCTGTTTACAGGGACCCTGAACCGCAGTTGATATGTGTCCTGGATCCAGCAGCCCTGCCGCTGATCAGCAAAGTCCAGCCTACCTGCACTGCCAAAACCTCCACCGGTCCCTGCTCCAAAGCCGGTTCCAAAAGCATTGGAACCAGCAAACTTCCCAAAGCCCCCAAACCCTGGGGTTGTGGGCGGCTTCTTTGCCTCCTCTGGTGGTGCTTGCCCCGACGTAGACGCCCCGCCGACAGGCTCCTTGCGGTCGCCTTTGTTAACCTCCTCGCCTGTAAAAAGTGGAACAGACTTGAATGGTTGGTCGTGCGGCTGAGCTGTAGCAGACCGCATCATCCTGCTTGCAGAGCATCATAAATCTATGCTACAAACTGATGATTGCAGAGTGCACAACCTCGGGCCCAGAGGCACATCTGCGAACTCGTCAACTGATTAAGATGATTGCAAAGCAGAATGTACTTGAGGAAGTCCCTATGAAGGAAGCGCCTCTTTCATAACCTTCTTCTGTTCCAGAAGAGGCTCAGCACAAGCTGCACAGAAAATGAAAAAAACGCACTCCAATCCAAGGCAACAAACCAGATCAAAAGTGCGCGCCTACCTTCCTCCTCCTCTCCCGCCGCTGCCTCCACAGCCACTGCTACCGCAGGCGACTCTCCTTTGTCAGTCTTTGGAGCTTCCGGCTCAGGCGCTGGCGGAGCAGGGGTTGGAGGCGTCCCACCGGCGCCGGCGCCTGCGAGCAATTCTGATTCTATATTGTTTGGAGCACAGACGGTCTCATGTGATTGAGCAGAAACCTTCTACCTCATTCTTGCTTCCAGAACTTCAATTGCAGACGACTTTGGTAAAGTCTACTGCATTGGTTGCGTTTTTTCAGAAACATTGACTACATTGGTGGCGTCTAATCAGAAAAAGCAATCGTCACCGATTGATGAGAAAGAGTGCACACAACTGCATTGCATTTCAAGAGCCGAAACCCAACTTGCAAGTGGCGTTGTATTTGTTGGTGTGTTGTCAATCTGCCTGGTGAAGCAACCATTAACATTGGTGGTGGTAGATTCAACCGGCCACCAGCAGAATGCATGTCAAATGCATGCAACATTTCCGCTTTACCAGGATCCGCAAAACACTACACCAGAAAATCTCTTTTAGCAAATGCAGAAACATGAGCTCAATTGTCAAATACTTGTCACCGTTCCTTATGATAAAAAACAACGCACCTAAGAGCCACTGAAATATATCCAATTCTGGTCCCAGAACTGTCATACCTGCAGAAAGCAACGATACCGCTGCAAATGGATTGACCGCAGCGGGTGCAGGTACGACGGACGCCCCCGGCCGCCTGGCCTTCACTACCTTCCGCTTCTGCATGACGTCATCGGACGCCTTTGCAAACGTGCCCTGCGGCTCCGCCTCCTCCTGC
Organism: Klebsormidium nitens; assembly: GCA_000708835.1. NCBI lineage: Eukaryota > Viridiplantae > Streptophyta > Klebsormidiophyceae > Klebsormidiales > Klebsormidiaceae > Klebsormidium > Klebsormidium nitens. Next base: position 17,989 of record DF237507.1, read on the forward strand.
TCGTCATCGTCGCGTGAGAAGTCGTCCTTTGTCAGCTGCCGTTCCGACGTCCGCTTCTTGCGGGAGGGTTCGTCCGCCATGCTTGCACCTGTCTGTTGTGCTGAAGGATGCAAATGACTCCCCTATTATCAATATCAGAGCCTGATTGCCTCTCACGACAAGTTTCTTTCTTCCCAATCGTGAACAGCTTCGTGAAGCGCTATCTCAGTCTGCTGTTTGAAAGTGCTCTCTCGAGCTAGCCTTTGTACATTGTCACATGCACTGGCCCTGGAGGGTCTGGTTTTTTAAAATTTCAGCTAACCCAAATTGGGGGTTTGATCCCAACCAGCTTTAAAGCTTATTTAAAAGTTTCATGCAGACTCCGAGGTCGCTGGTTAGCAAGCTGGGTTTGCACATGCGCTTCTTTAAAGCTTAAAATTTGAAAGGTTGAGATTCCTCGAGCATGACCACCTCCTGGTCCAGCAGAGTTTGTATCATTATTCAAAAGTAGGTCCTACTGTAGGAGCAAGGAGCAAGAGGCAACGCCACATTGCCTCCTTATACAGGCATGCCCAGCTCATGCAGAGCTGAGCCCTGATGAAGTGGTGGTTGTGAAGATGTGGCACAACTGAGCTGGACGGGGGCAGATCCCTTTTGGAGACGATGCAAGAGCAGGGGGGCCGCAAGCTTTCCCAGGATGTTCGTGTGCTGGAGCTTTGTGCGGGTGAGCCTTTGACTTTCTCATCACTTTTGAGTTTATTCGGAATGACACATTAATTCTCCTCAACCGCAGGGTTGCAAAAGACAACCCCCTCTTGCAAGAGACATCATGCCTTCACTCTTTCTCTATAGAAGCTTCATGGAACCTCTTCTGAAAAAGTCAGTACCAGCTCCTGGCAGCACTGGTGATCAGCTGAGCTGCTTATCAACTCAAGTTCATGAGAAGCAACCAGGACGGAATCCAGTATCGTCTACAGCCAAGGTCGTTGGTACATATAGCCTCCGAATAGCATCTGGATTGTGGTTATTTAGCATGCTGCCCGATTGTGTTTCTCAGAGGTGATCATCAAACAAGGCTATTGGCTCTTAGCTGAAAAGAAGTACTTTCCTTGCTTGGCTCCTTCGACGACCGCTCACAACTGCGCTCCACTCAGAGGCGAGTGAACACAGAAAGAAAACAATCTGGTTTGGTCGTACAACTGAGACATTCTCTGTCACTTACTTAGACTTGATCACCGTTGGTGGGTCAACTTGCGCCACCGTCCTCGAGTCAGCGGCGTCATACCTTGCATGGGACCTTCTGGACCAGGCAGCGATGCAAGCGGACGTCGTTCTGGACATCTCTTGGGAGAAGCTCCACACTGGCCCCTGGAAAGATGTCAACGTGGTGAGGCTGCTTACCTGGCATGTTATCTATCATAAGAGTCTCCCATATGATACACACTACCAAAATCGATAGATGGTTGCCTGGGTATAGACTCTCATACAATCATAAATCTGCTGGATGTCATGTTTCAGATTGTTGGATGTTGGTAGTCTGCCCTCAGTCAAGATGCGACCACCACCACTAGTAGCAAGTAGGGCACGAGACATGCGAGTCTCCTGACCTTCCAATCACGCCCTTTGCGACCATCTTGAAACTCTCTCGCATACTCTCTCACACTCTTTCAAAAGTCAAGTGTCCGCCAACTCATCTCATCTGAGTGATACACCTTGCCTCGCAGGCCTGGCGGAATGCATACAGCTTGGCGGCAATTCTGACTGTCCGGTCACAAAAGCTGAACCCAGACTCTGCCGCCAGGGCGATGCGCGTCCTGGATTTGGCAGTCATGATGGGGGGCCCGCTTTTTCGGCCAGAGATAGACGCTCTGATCAACCAGGTCCAAGCGTTAGCTGCCGAGCCTAGTCGTTCAGTAAACAACAAGCATGTTACGAAAGAGTCAGGGTTGAGGTTCGAAGGTAGATTCGCTGAAGACTGGACAAAGAACCCGAGTGGAGAAGCGCAGGAGGGGACGCCAGTTGGGCCATCGAGTGCTGAGTATACCAAAGCTAGTTCGGAACAGGAGGCCACTTTCCCAGAAGATGGACTGTTTGACACGAAGAGAGTGAACAGAGTCAGGGAGCAGGGTGGACCTTCAGGGGTGGCGTTACCTGACGTCACGGATGCAGAGGACGAACGGGAAAGGACGGACCACGACCGGCAAAGAAAGCGTGCGAAAGTCTCTTCCCGAAAGATCCCCCTCCCACCGAACTCAAACCCGTGCTCAGAATCCATCCCCCGAAGGCATGTGCCGTCGTTAGAAGCCTTCCTGTGCGAGCATATGCTGGCGGAACGGCCAGTCATCGTCACAGGTGTAGTAACTCAATGGCCGGCTTTTCGGAGGTGGGGGGATCTGGCGTATTTGAAAAGAGTGGCTGGGTTAAGGACGGTTCCGGTGGAGGTTGGGGAGACTTACGTGGCGGAGAAATGGAGGCAGGAGCTTATGACAATGGGGAGGTTTATTGAGATGCATATGGAAGGAGGCGAGAGGCCGGAAGAGAGGGGCTACCTAGCGCAGCACCCACTGTTTGAACAGGTGAGACTGAGCAGAAGTTCGCAATTAGGGTCGGATCTGACTCCTGTGTCAACAATCCGATCCTGAGTTGGTTCAGAGTTGCTTATGGTGATGTCCGTGTTCGCCCCTTGTTGACGATGGTAAATAGTTATGACTCAGACAGAGGCAAGATCGTTTGAAGTTCTGGTCACGCTTTTTCCGGGCTATTAATAGTCAAACTTTTCGAAGGAGTTGGCGGATCCTTCTGACAATTTGCGAGGGGACCTCTGTACTTCTCTCCTCGAAACCAGTACGACAGGTCAGCCGGCCGATACTCTGTCACCTTTCCCATGACTCTTCTCCTTTGCCGTTCGAATTCTGGTTGATCGTGCTCGTTCTGAGCGAATTCTTCAAGACCGTTTCGTACGCCGATATTTGAATGAGCGAGAACTCTCTTCGTTATCCACCACAAGCTCCCTTGCTTGTAGCAAGCAACTATGAGAAGCCAAGGAAATCTGTGAGAAAGAGGCTTCGTTTTCCCCTTACGGAGATCAGACAGCCCTTGTCGGGTCTCTCTCTTGTCAGCCTACCTTTTAGCCGACTGAATCTACCTTAACCGCCTTCTCTGTCAATACAGTCGACTCCCTCACGTTTGCAACGCCAGCTACACTTCGTGCCGCCCCGAAGCACCCTCGAATTTGAGCAGGAAACATATATCAAAGCTCTTTGCTCTTCTTTGCAGATTCCGGAGCTTCGAAAGGATATCGTCACCCCAGACTACTGCAGCCTCGGGGGGGGCGAGATGCAGTCGGTCAACGCCTGGTTCGGCCCCCCTGGGACGGTCACCCCGTTGCACTACGACCCCCATCACAACCTCCTTGCCCAGGTAGGTCAGATCATGGCGCCTTGCTCTATGGTACCCATTCCTCGAAGTACTTAATATCCTAGCAGTGTGGCGCCCAACCTTCTCTACGATATTGGGAGAGAGGACACGTGCGACTTCTGAAGTAAATGGTGTGCAGAAGGTGTTTTTTACTCTTTCAAGAAGGCAAAAACAGGTTCTCTTCTTTTCATCCGACGTCATCAAAAGTTCATAAGGACATTGGACGGTTCGTGTCCCCTCCTTTTGACGGCCCAAGAGTGAACAGACTTGGAGGATAGTACAATTTTCATATTATGCTCTTCTGCCCATTACGAACATCCGACAACACCTTTCTACAGCTGTAGCAGGAAAAGAAGGCTGCGCTATCAGTACGGAATCCTGCCAACAGCTCCCTCAATAGTATTTTTTCTACAGGTGGTCGGTCGGAAGTACATCCGCCTCTACGCTCCTTCGGCTTCCGAGTGCGTCTACCCCCATACACAAGGCATGCTTACGAACACGAGTCGAGTTAATCTAGACCAAGTAGACAAGGGAGAGTTTCCACTTTTTGCCACGGCCCACTTCACGGAATGCGTCCTTGAGGCTGGGGAGGTGTTGTACATCCCGCCACGATGGTGGCACTACGTCACATCTCTGTCAAAGAGCTTTTCGGTGAGCTTTTGGTGGTCAGAGGGACAAGACTAAAGCGACCCAGGCCAGTTTGACCGGCCCACTGGTGATACTAAAGAGTATGCACCATAACTGTGATTTGTTCCGCCATTGAGTCTATAAAGATTGCTTTCATGGTGCACGCTCTGCGCTGCGCTGATACCGTCGATCGTGGACCACAGGATCGTGAGCGGTCAGAAATACGGCAGTGCATATATGCATCGTCCTGCCGCTCGCTAATCGTTGACGTACGTGAGGATGCTGGAAGCGTAATACTGATATTATGACAGTCTGCGGGGCCAAAGCTGCGTCCATCGTGGCTTTTCGGGCATCATGTGCACCACTGAGCCTGCCCCCGATTGACGAGAACTGAAGTGCCTCGCTTTCAACAGATAACACGGGGCAGTTACGGTGGTTTTTGGCCCGGCGGAACTTTGCCGCAGACCAATATATTTGGGTCGCGCGCCGTACCATATTCCGACGATATCGCGATTTTCGGCCGGCGAAACTGCGGGGTAATGTAGGACCCCTGCGGGTACTTCCCCCGATATCCCCCCGAAAAATTTCCATATGCCCCCAAAAAATTCCATTTTGTGGCAATCTGCCTTGGAAAAGGCCCATGACATATGGCTTTACAACTGCAATTTTAAGAGACATGTATGTGGGAATTTTATGCAGCACCTCCATGATGATGTTGACAAGACATATTATGAGCTTTGTAGAGCATTCTCCTAAGCTTTTGTCATGATGCTGGCGCCATTCTCCGTCCAAGGTGGGTTGGTGCTGTTCCACCATTCTTCTTGCTTTTCTGTAGCCTTGACACTTTCTCCGGAAGGCCACTGACCGCCGAAGGTGGGGGTCTTTCCGTCAGGCTAGAAGGGGGGGTGTCGCAGTGCGTTTGAAGAAATCCAAAATCTGCCCCGGGGACTTGCTTGAGTCTGGTTGTAGTATAGAACTCGCGCCCGGTGATCTACAACGGTCACGCGGACTATGTACCTAGGTAGGTAGGTACCCAGGTCCACCCGTAGTGACGGAAGCGTGTACCTACATAGGTGGCCGAGCTAGGTACCTACGGTACCTGCGTGCACACCTACCGTAGTACCTACCCTGTGCACAGTACCTAAGCACCTAGGTAGGTAGGCAGTACAGCAGGTACCTAGGTACTAGGTAGGTTGTACACGAAAGCCTACCTGGTACATACCGTTGCGACCTACCGGCTACCTTGAGCATAGCCATCGCACCTAGCTAGCAGGTGCCAGGCCTACCTACGGTAGGTTCTCGACTACCGGGTATGTATTCATATACCGGTACTCCAATGATGTCGGTACCGCAACTTACTAGGTAATACAGGTACCGTACCCCTGATCGGCGTACGTACCGCGTAGCTCCGGCCGGGCAGTGTCATTCTGCACATTTGGCACGAACATGTATCGAAATCGTAAATATTTGTTGTCTCGGTAACGCGAAGGTCATTCTCGCCTACCGATTACAAGGCCAGAAGCAGCTAATCTTCAATTCGATAACATTTCCCCCCAAGTGCAAATGCCGGAGCCCGGGGCGAATCCGCCAGAATTTTGCCCCAATTTTCCGGCAGTACTGCGCGCCGCATGAAAAGTTGGGGCGCAGCCCCGGCGGGAGCACGGCGCAGGGGCGATTAAATATTCGTGCGATTTCTCTACGGTCTTCGCGCGGAATCTGCCGCAACTTTCCCCCGGGCAAAAAAGCACCATAACTGTCCCGTGAAGTTTAAGCGGCGCAGGCGCACACGCACGCCCGTCAGTCATAGACCTTACAAACGAACATACGCGGAGACGTGGTGTCGCTTGCATGGACATCCGCGGCCGGCGCATGCTCCAAATTCCCAGTGCATCCACGTCGATGCCAAGGACTCATTGGTGTTTAGGACATGTGGTTAATCTTTTGTCATTGTCAACGGCGGTATTGGTCTTATGCATTTTCAAGAACCAATGAAAAGAGGCGAAAAGGCATGCTAGCCGACCCCTCACTGAGCCTAGGCCTGGCACAATGAAGTTATCGTATGTGCTCGCCGCTGGGTTCGCGATGGGCGCCTAGCAGATGGTCTCTTTTCTTACGCAAATTTACTTACTGCCCATGCGGGGCCTGAGGTCGCCCGAAAGACCATTTCCCGAAAATCTCGCGTGGCTATGGCGCCGCCGCTGAGTCGTGGAGCGCAGCGCGGCCGCCTGGCGCTAGAAATGGCACGCGGCCGGGGCGGCACAGGCCGGTCCGGACTCAGATTGGCTTTTGTTAAACCCGGTTAAACCCGATTAAACCCGGGCCTTCGCGAGGCGCGATCCGGCCCCTGCTTGAAGTGCGCGCGGCGCGAGAGCGAAGCGGCTCGTGAGGATGGTCATCGTGACGGTCTCATGCCGGTCCCACATCTTGCAAAAGAACTTTTCAACCAGCGGTTTTCCGCCGTCGATATCAAGGCTGCCTTTTCATCTGACGGTTCAAAGCGGGTGCTTTTAGGATTTCGCTATGGCTGCCGCCATGGTTCCGCGAAAGCTGGATTTCTATCTCTTCCTTATTTCTCCACGAAAACTCTTGCTGAAACCCCTTGATGTGCTCTTCCAACATGCTCATGCACATCAGGGGGGCAAGGAAGAAGGAAAAAGGACGCCCTGAAAAGCCTTTGCAAAGAAACACCATCCATGCATCTCTTGGTTAGCGTTCTCTTAACCCGGTGCAAGAAGTGGGACCTGATATAAGTGGCATGAGGGTTTCGTACCAGTCATCGCATTTAATCATAATGCCGTAAACGATGTACAAGGCGCGCAGTCTGTCCCTCGCGCTGGGCTTTCTTAAAACTGCGATGCAAGCTGAAGCTCATTTGCCACAGAGGCGTGTATGTTACATGTAGTAAAGAGCTGAATCAAAGGCGGCCAACAGTGTGCACTCAAATTGCTAGAATCAGGGTTGCGCGGGGGGAAACAAGATTCATGTTGGCCACGCTTGTCATCTATCAGATCGCAAGAAGATGACATGGGAGAAAGCAGATCGAACAAGGTGAGAGAATGGATTGAGCACTATTCAACTATTAAACTATTCATGCTTTCAGACTCCTGAGCTGCGGAGACCGTGCCAGGTTTGGAAAGTAACAGAAAAGAGTGAAGAGCTGGAGGCACTCATAAGAGAAAGGATGCTCTGATGTTCTTTTGAGGTGCATACAGTAGGCGCGGCTGTCCAGCCGTCCAGCCAACAGTTTCGAGCGCCCAGAAAGCAAAATTCAGCATGCGGCGCGAAGGCTACAAGCATGGGCGAATCCTGCAGGCTTGCCACGCGTACTCTATTCCGTGGATGTACAATCGCGAAATACCAGATCTTGAGTCTAAGGAGATGCACACCCAGTTGTATCCCCAGAGTCTGAACCACAAATCTAAGCAGCTGAGGCGTCCAAAGGGCGTCCAAGTGGGTCCACATGGGGCCTTCGTTCTGTGTCCGAAGCCCACCAACGCGTCCTTCCGCTCCAAGAGCAGCGAGCGGTACGGGTTCCACTTTTGTCGGCCGGAATGGCGGGCAGCGTTCCGGACGTTCTACTGGACGGACTGGGTTCTTCCGCTCCGGAAAGGGCAGGGGAAGGGAGTTCAGAAACAGTTGCAGAGAGAAGCTTGATCATCTTGAGTGCGAAATCTGCGAAGAGGAAGATGTGGAGGATGACACGGAACCAGAGGAGAATCTCGGGAGCGAGGGAGACTCTTTCAGTGACAGCGAAGATTGGAACTTTGTGCGGGTCACAGAGTGGAGCGAAGCTGAAGATGAGTGGGAAGAGGCGGGAAATGGTTGCGCAGAATCGGACGGCTGGGAGGCGTGTTCAGAGGAGCGCATGTGGAACTTCTTTGATGAGGACTGGCCGCCGCTGAATGCGTGCAGCTAAAAGAAACTTGAACGCAAATGGCGGCCTGCTGCTTGTTTGCGGGTCGGAGCAAGCTTAGAACCGCGCGTGAAGATACATATTGACGTGTTCTCAGGCAAAGCTTAGAACCGCTCGTGTAGATACATATTGACGTGTTCTCAGGCGAAGCTTAGAACCGCTCGTGTAGATACATATTGACGTGTTCTCAGGCCGTGTGATGAAGCAGGCGAAATTTTCCAGGCCTTTTCTGTCCTTGTAGCAATCCTGTAAGGCGTATGTTAATTGTAGTAATATGCATAACTCTGGGACCTTGAGCGTTTAGAGAATCTGAGTAGAATCAGTCAATTACTAGTCGACCTGGTATACGAGTATGCCCAAAATTCTTTAAAGTCAGAAAAGCATTTTGGAAGCTGGAAAACCCAAAGAAGGATAACATCAACGTTGCTGATGCGGGCTTGTAACACGTGTAATCACCGCGGGCGGCCGCAGTCATTAAGCTGTGCTTATGCATAATCTTTGCGTCCGCTTGTTTCTGCTCGTGTCTTTTTGACGGAAATACATAGCGCTCGAAAGTGTCGTCAGTCCTCCTTGAATCTAAGCAACCTGGATGTTTAAGCAACATGTTGTATGGGCGTCCGTCAAGGAACTCCGTCTTCCAGTGGATAGCCAGAACGAATATGCATATATGCAGATCATGGCTTCAGGAATCCGTCGCATAACAATCATTCTGTTCACGAGACTGTACGAACGACTTGGTTTCGACGTTTTCTACTGGGCAGAACGTCAAACGTGTCCGACCGATCTGCTGTTATGCAGATGATGCAGTGTTTGACTTGAGTAAGTCTGAGTCACAAGCAAGCGTTCATCCTGGGGAATTTCTGAGCCATGTCGTGGTCTGTCAGTACGAAGCTTAATCCGGGCATATTGTTTCCTCGCCCACAGCAGACTGCCGCTCGATCCCCCAGCACCTGACTTGAAATCCGTGAAGTTGGAACAGCTCATGAGGCGTATATTTGGGTTGATAGATACTCAAGGCCTTTTACCGGCAAGCCCGCCGGTCGAATACCGAAGCTGCAAAGCGGCTTATGCAGTTCGAGCCGGACATCAATGAACTCTGATTGATTGTGATTATGCAGATATGCAACAAAATTATTTGGGAGAAAGCTGAACGTACGCCTTGATTTTCACGTCTGACCGCCAAAGATCTTTTCTACTCGAGCAAAACTTATGTCATCGTCAGCAGTCGTTTCAACCTGTAGGTCCTTTGTTGATGTGACCGACCTTGAAACTAAACAAGTCAACTAGACAAATCACCTGATCAACCGAACCTACGGCCGCTCAAAGGTGGCGTTCTCAGGAACGTACAGTCCTACGTACTGCTTGCTCGGATTTCGCAGGAAAGTTCTGACGGTATGTCATGCCCACGGGACGGTACTTTGATGTGATTCATAAAAGCCCTGACTTAGTGACTATATCCGGACCACAGTTAAGCTTTGTGTTTACAAGACGACGCAGCCGCAGTCAGGATTGAATGCGTGACGGCGTCCTAACATACAGCACCCTTGAGTGCGCATATGGATCTTGAATGACCTACGTAGAGTTAGAGACTCTTCACAATGCCACGATAACCTTTCTCTTGACCCGGTTTCTTGCTTCCGGACATAAGTCGACTTATCTTACCAGACGCCTAGTAGCTGATCATGTATGTACGAAGAGGGGACGAAAAGCGGTTTCTGCGTTGCTTCGCCTTGGTGAGCCTGTGGATGCGCTGGATCTTTCAGTGGGTCATATTGCTGGGTGACTCGGTTCCTTGTAATAGAGGACTTGCGCCGGATACGAACATTCGAACATGTCATTCCTAATTGAGTCAATGAGTCCCACTCGGAGAACAAATCGAGACCGTCCGCTTGACCCGTTGACCCTGCCTTCAAGTTTATGGGCCCCTGACGGAAGCGATCGAGCAGCCCGTTTGCAACGACGCCGGTTTCTCCAGCGACCTCGGATGTTCAAAAGGATGAAAAAAAAGGCATTTGATTTGAAGCAAGTGCACCAATCCCGCACCAATTTCATCTCAGCGAATCTGCGACCATGTTGTTGTTGCTAAACTTGAGAAACTTGAGAATGAGTTTCGGAATCTCATGTGGTCATGACGTGGTCAATCCTCGGTCAATCAGAACGGGTGGAATGGGAAGGAAAGCGTTTCACCTAACTCTTTGGAAGTTGGTACCAATGTCACTGCCCCCGCGAGCCGCGATGAGCTCGAGCCCGGCAACGCGGCCGCTCCGTGCATGTACAAGTCATTCCGTTCCGCTGATTCTACCGGCAGAGGTTCGCCTTCAATATGAAGTTGGACTGCTTGTGCCATGCGGGCCGCCCGGCGCGGCCGCGGCGGGCCCCATTCAGAATGCGCGCGCGGCCGCGTACGTTGGCTTGCAGGTCACCAGCACGTACGTGCCAGCACAAGACACATGCAGGCTCGAATTTAATGCCCTGTTCACATGCGTACGTTTTTTGATGCTACGGAGCGCTACGGATGCTACGCATCCGACGTGGGAGTACTACGAAATGTGAACGTCGATTTTGGTTTTTTGGCGCAACGGAAGCAACGGACGCTACGGAACCCGCTACGGAACCAAATTTTGCCGCAGATTCAGACCCCAGTAGCTTCCGTACCGGCTTGCGGCTGCGGCACGGAATGATCCCCGATTTTCGACACCTCAAGTTCAGTTCAGCCTTCGAAAGCTCGAAATCGAATATTATTCAGTTTCGAGTGTGCATTCACTCACGCCCACCTACCATGTAAATGTGAACTCCAGCAACCAGGATTGCCCTCGTAGCAATTTTTGCGGCATTCTCACCCCCCGTAGCAATCTGGCGCTACACCCCCTCCGCGTACGCTGCGTAGCACCCGTAGCAGCTACGCATGTGAATAGGGCATAATAGCAAATTTGCAATGCTGCATTTCTCGTTCTCAGCAGAGATGTCGCCCATCGCCATGGCTCCTGAGAGAGGACGTTTGCTTAAGAGAGGATGAAAGAGGTGAATCACAGCATGAAAGAGAGGATGAAGAGAAGCAAGATGCGAGGAGCGAGAGCTAGAGGATGTTTTCAAAGCTCATAGAAGTCTTCTGCCCACTGTAAAAGTATCTTCTGGGACCAGCACACGCAGAATGGAAGGCCTGATTGACGTCTTCAGCCATGCAGACCTGTTTCGAGTGGACACTCGGCCAAACGCTTCATGGGGGAGCGTGAGAGAGGGTACACCCATCTTGTTTGAGAGTGCCCGCTTCAATGGCAGCCCTGGCAGAAGATTGGGCGAACCAGCAATTGTGGACTTTGCAACTTTCAAGTCTCTGTTTAATGCAGCAGCAGCTGGAGTGCTTCAACAGGTGAGAGTGATTCTGTCGTAGAATGATGCAATGTTGGTCAGCTGCAAACCAGGACACAATCTAGAGCAGGTTACTGTAAACATGCAGCTTGTTGCACACCCAAATTAAAACTATGAAGATTGTTAAGCAATTTGCCAGAGTTCAGGTGGAGTGCATGCTGATTCAAAATCAATATAAAGTATCCTGTAAACGGTATGGAACACTTTCATCCGATAAAACGCATTATATCAGCTCACATCACCGGAGTTAGTTGTGCATACTTTTCAGGGAGGAAATTTGAGCTATGAAGCTCAATTGAGCATTAGTTTAATACTCAGGGGCTGATTCAGTAAAAAAGTTTCTCAATTGTGGCAGCTCAAAGGGGCAGGTACGCGTAGTCTCGGCAAGCTGAAGACCATTGCATATCCAAAGTGGGCTTACAAGTGCATCATGTGTCATTTTTGCCAACCGGGTAGTATGGCCCAATGCTGACACCATCCATTCTGGCAAACAATAGTCTCCCCTTGTGTTGGCAGGTGGACTGGCGCAACTGTATGGTGGCAGGAGGCCAGGTCCTTGGGTGCCTCCGGGGCTTGGCAAAAGACATCGAGAAACCGTCAGACATCGACATCTTCCTTTTTGCACTTGAGGGGCCTGGGCAAATCTTGTGGAAGGTTCATACTTTACTATTCCAGATCTATCAGGGCTATGAGATTGCCAATCGCTGCAACCCTGTAACTCGCCCCGATGTCTTCATCGAAGTCTTCAGAACAGAGCACACGCTGACCCTCATTCCGAGGTACGACGTCCCCGTCGAAGGAGGATTTCTGAGTTTGCCGAAGATCCAAATAGTGATGCGCAACTTCCTCAGCGCGGCAGACGTTCTCGCGCCGTTCGACCTTGACTGCTGCTGCGTTGCTTACGATGGGACTAGAGTCTGGGCCAGCCCCAGGGCACTCAGAGCGCTCCAAACTGGCATTAATCTTGTTGGCCTGAGCTTCCGACACGTGTACTACGAAGACAGGCTGATGAAGTACTCCAGGCGTGGTTTTGCCGTTCAAGATCCTGAGATGAGCGAAAAGCCGCTTGCGCTGCTAGAAAGGTACTTTGGACGACAGCAGGAAAGCATTGAAAGACTGGGACTAGAGGATCTGGTGCGGTGCATCCGTGCCAGCAAGGGGCTGCTGAAGTTACTTCTGGCGGATCTGGCTGAGAAGAGGGGCATCGTCTGGGCCAGCGCACTCGTGGAGACAGCTTCCTTTGACGGTGAGCCAACGCCGGGGACTGTTAGGGTGTCAGACGCTCTGCAAAACATTTGACGTTGGCTAGGTAGAGATGAGATTTGGTATTTCTGGGGCGTGCAAAAGCTTACAATCCGGGTTCGTTCTCACTAGATTCTCGACGTACCACGATTCGTCATGCAGTTGTCTGGTCCTCAATTCTGGAAGTTATTGCATGTACCTGACCGGATTTCAGATTCTTTGCTTGTTCCAATGTTGCGTATGAAGTCCATTTAAAGGGTTGAAAATGTCCGACGTCCAAAGAGCCAATCCAACGAGCCAGGAGAGTGTTCTCAAGTCGAGTACTGAAACTGCCTTTTGCTGCATGCAGTGACCAATCCTGAGGAAGGCTTTGAGGAGCAGCACGGGAATTCGGCCTCCAACGATTCGCGTCCCGTCGTCTTTCATCCGCCGCCTCTCTTGAAGTTCTGGAAAGACCACTACCCGAACCTGTTCCTCAAGGACCTGTTGCGCTACTTGGGGCGAGGAGACACAGATCGCCTCGACTTCGACTTTTACAGCAATCGTCCTCCTGTCAACCCCAGCCGTGCAGATTGGGAAAGAGGTGGGCGCGTGGATCAGGCAATTGCTTGCTAAGAAGTCAGTCACTCAAGGGCATTTCTGGGGCCGGACTCAGCCTCTTTTGATGTCCTTGTGATGATTCTGGCATAAAGCAAATAGACAACACTGCAGCAGTCGATGTTCTTTGAAGTACTCCCAGCTACAGTGTGTTCCAGTCGTTGTATGGTCGAGGAAGACGAGGGGTCCTGTCGAAAGTCGACAAATCCCCCGAAGATTGCGAGTCCCTGCGCTGCTAGACGGATACTCGTATTTTGTGTTCTAACAGACATCTGGGCGTAATAGCTTACGAGTATGATTTGCACCGTAGACAAAGGACGCCGAGATTTATTTGTCGGACACACACACATGCTTTTAGCGACTCTCATCCTACCAGTCTAGAATTCGACCGAATCCTTTTTGATCCCACAGGTATCACAGAAAACAGCCTGGAGGATGCCGTCGCTCTTCTATCCCTGACCGCGCCTAAATCATCGTCACAAGATCGTCAAGCACAGGCACCGTCTCTACAGAAGGAAGTAATCAAGAAGCAGAAAACTTCTGAGACTAGAACCCTCCTCGAACTACCAAACATCGTCCTGGTCGAGGTTCTGAACCACTGTACTGGTGAGCTGACCACTGTATCATTTTCTGGTGATACCTCATATCGGTTTGCCTCTTTGCTTCTGTTGTTCTCTGCCTGGTTTCCAGAACCTGAGACGACCTGCGCGAATACTCTGGGACTTGGCGGACAAACAAACAAACTTTTGGATTGTTTCTCGCTTCTGCTCACACACTTTTCTTGAAGAGAGTCTTCGTTGAGGTTCTTCTTTGTTTCAGCTGGATCACCCCGGTGATGAATGCAAAGAAGTCCAGCTCTGAAGATTTGTCAGAAACGAAAGAACCGACCGCCTGGATGATATCACTGTGGGAATTGTCAGCGACCAAAAGCCCTGTCTTCTGTCTGCTCCGACTTAACAATTGTTTGGCTCCGATCGAAGATCCTGTCATGGCAGGACGCTGAGCTCTGTGTGTCGTCAACATCTTTCCTGGCACGTGGTCCGAAGGCCAGGCCGTTTGAGTCGCTTTGGCAACCCTCGCTCACTGCTTTCGTCCACTTCCCGAATGCAGCAAAGTCCCTAGCCGCTCTCGCTATCACCTGCAAGACCCTCGAGCGCGCCGTCGTTCTCGGGGGGGTCTGGAAGCACCTGTGCTTTCGTGACTTCAGCCCCCAACCGGTGTCCTATTCGTCCGACCGTCCTGGATTCGACTTGCCCCCCCAAGCTTGGAGCCTAGCTTACCGGGATCTGACGTCATTGAAGAACCTGGGCTGGCGTGAGTGGGACGTCAGCCCGTTGCGCGCGCAAGCGGAGAGATGCCGTGGCAACATGGCCCTCTTTGCGAGAAACGCGCCGTTCCCGCGCGTCTGGCATGCCACCGCTGTCTGTAGAAACAAGGTGAGGAGATTTGAGGATCAGGGTGCTTTATTTAGTCTTTTCGAGGCCGGAGCAGGTGGTGCCTGTACTGGATCTGGCGCTGACGTGCAAATCTTGGGTGTCGCTGATAGGAATGATGCCGATTAACGCCTTCCGGAAGCTCGTCGTCTTGCTGTTTCCCGGTTCCATTATCTATTCAGCTCAAAGGGTCCATTTTGTCGGTTTCCCTTCGAAAAGGCCCTGCAATCCAATGCCTACTTCACCTTTCGAAGACTCCGATATGAGCGCACCCGTTGTCCTTTTCCCGCGCCCGTCCTTTTCCAAAACGTCTGTTGGTGTCAAACACTTCACTTTCTGGACACCCGTCTGAGGCTGGGCTCAGAGAAGTCTTGAAACCGGGCTTTCCAAAACGTTCACCATAAGGCCAAGCAATCTCCGCATAAGCAGGCCAAACACTCCGCTTTCCTGAACACCCACTCGTCGTCCATCTAATCAGACACGCTGTTTTGCAGCTCGTGCTGACTGGAGGAATCAAACACTCCGTCGGCATAGAAGGCACGTTCGTCTTCGACTTCGACTCCAAAGAGTGGACCAAAGTGCGCACCAAACTGCGGCAGCGCTGCGCCGTTGCGCAACCCGGCGACGACCCTTTCGAGAGCGTCGATTGGGACTTCTCGAGCCGCCAGGGCCACACGATGACCGCCATCAACGGCCACGAGATCGTCGTCCTCTTCGGCAAGCGCGGACTCTCCGCGGCGGAGAAGGCGCGCGTGGAGAGCGCAGGGGAAGCGCGCGAGCAACAGTACGTTCCCGTCAACGACCCGCGAATCGATGTTTCGAACCTTCTCGACGCGATCTCCGCCGGGCAGGACGAAGAACTGGACGCGATCTACGCGAGGCAGCCGCACGGCGGGTACTGTCCGAAAGCGCTCCTCTTGGACGTCGACACGTGGACGTACGCGGAACTAGAGGCGGAGGGCGTGGCGTTTCGCCGGTCCTGCGGAAGGGGCACACCGCGTGCCTGCACCCGGACGGAAAGTCCGTGATCGTCTTTGGCGGCCTGACGTCAGACAAGGGGCGGTTTGAGGAGAGTACGGAAAGGGAGTGCGTCAGCACGGCGGACCTGCACGTGCTGGACCAGGAGACGCGAGACGGAGAGAGGGTTTGGGTTTGGAAGGAGGTTAACACAACCGGGGGAGCGCCCCACTCGCAGCACGGGCACGGCGCGTGCGTGGTGGGCGACCGCTTGGTGATTCTGGGCGGTTATATAGCAAACGAGACGTGGGGGGACTGGCGGGATCACCCGGGCATGAAGGTGAGCGCCAACCAATTGACCTTTTCAAACGATTGAACGGATCCCCCGAATCTAAACCCATTCCAATCATAGCTCGACATGATGCTGCATTGCTGCTGTCAAGTTCGTGCTTTGGTGCAGCGGTTGCTGCCTCGTCATTTCCTTGTCTAGGTTGCCCCGTAAGACGTACAACTTGGGCCCAAAGTTGCATCAAAATGGTCACTGGAACCCGTGCTAGCTGGCTGTGAAACCGACCTTCTATTTTACCGACCGCATTTGTCTTGCAAAAGTGAACCGAGGAAAGCGACTCTATCGTGATGATTCTTGACAGCCTTCGTTTCGAGGTTTGTTCCGTGATCGTTCAGCAACGTACTTCTTCCCGAACCTTCGATTGACCTCGGGTGTTATAACCGTGGTCTCCTATGTTTGTCAAATTACTTATGACTGATTGGCCAAATAAGGAAAGGAAGCTGATGCAAACAACATATTGACATGCTGCCACCCTTTTCTTTCAGGTCTGGATTCTCGACCTGAAGTCTTTGGAATGGTCCCACCCCCAGCCAAGCAGCCCGCCCGAACTTCGCTCTTACTTCGGAAGCCTCGTCGCTTTTGGTGATAACGTCGTCATGATTGAGGGGGGCCACAAGATCTGGATGTTCAACATGCGGGACTCGACCTGGGGTAAAGTGAAGATCCGGAATCATTGCTTGGTAAAGAGCTTCAACTCGGATAAGAAAGTCTTCTACGGCAGATCCCCAGTCGTCAGGGTGGGCCACTCGGTTGCGCAGTTTGGGTTCTCGGTATATGTGATGGGAGGAAACGCGGAGAGCAACATTTTCGAGCAGATGGCAGTTCTCGACCTCGCAGGCTTTGAGCATAGGCCTCGTTAAAAGATGGGGTTTGGTGTGAGAAGTACGTCTAAATGAAGTAAGATAACCGCCAACACCTTCGAGTACATGGCAGTTCTCCACCCTCACGGGCATTGAGCATATTAGGTTTCGTTAGAGAAGTCTGGTTTTGAAGTACGTCTGACTCAAGTAAGATAACGGCCGACAACTAAGTTCAGAAACAAGTGGACTGTACATATACGGAAGTTTGTCAACAACCATCTTGAGATGTCCAGTAGTGAAAGGCGAGTCGGATCGCAGGCTTGCTTCAGAGCTAGGGTGGTCTCAAAACATGACACGGTAACTTTGGATGGAAGAGCAGATCACAGCTGTATGGAACTTGATGCCTGGTTGCTGTTAGACCTTGTTTTGCATTGAAGCTGGGCGCACGGGCCTCGGTTTCGCAGTTGCGTAGAATGTAAGGACGAGATGCGCTGTGTATTTGGGCTATTCTTCTTCAGTAGGCCATCATTTGAGATTTCATCTTTTGGTTCAGCATGTGTCAGAAGGTGAGGCATCTGGGAGAAACTGTCACTCCTATGTCAATTAATATGAGTTGATTCTCGTGCACCGCAGGCGCAGCGTATATATCCATATGGCAGCGCCGCATGAATGCTAACATGGGCCGTCCGGTGCATGCAGTGCAGCCAAATGGTTGCTGATCCGGACATATCATATAAGCGCGGATGCTTCATCTCGATCCACGTTTGCAATACTTGTCACGCCGCGCGCGGCCTATGGGCTTACATGCGCACGCACAATCTAAGCATTAGTATGTCCTCTATACGATTCCCAATATTTCGATCTTGTTAACGTTCACTAGCTTCATGCATTTCGAAAATAACTTCGTTGTACGTGGTTGAAGTCCGTGCAATGCACGCGCACTGCAGCGCTGGCACCTCGGTGAAGGTCCAAGATGGGGCTGATCGCCGAGTTGGTTTCTGTACTTAAAAGCACCCAGCATGTCAGTGTGGCGTGCAACAGCTAGCTGTCACTGTTAAGATTCCATGCAAAGATCCCTGCTTAGATCAACCTGATCGAAGCATGGAACTGTCCTCCAACAAAATGTTCTGTGGTCCTGTTCCTAGATCTATATTAGCGGCATAGTGCCAATGTTTACGGCCTATTTTGGCAGGCTGTTCAGTACCGCACTCCGATCTGCTGCACATGAGCAGGAGATCACTTCAGAATAAGCAATGGATCAATCAAAATCTACGCTTCCAGTTGCAACACCTCCCATGCGCTGTCGGAACCCTCAACCAAAGCAGTGCCCGAATATGCTCTCCTCCTGGTCACGAACTCCCAACCGCCTTCTAATTCGGAGCTTCCTTCCCACCTCCGACCACACATCCCGGCACGTCTTCCCCAATGCTTCGCAGCGGTTCCTCTCGGGGCGCGCGCTCCCCTCTCCTTCGCTGACGTCACCAACGTCCCCGCTGACCTCGTCCTCGTCCTCGCCGACGTCATCCTCCGGACCCGGCCGCCTCCCCGCCCGAACAGGCACCACCCAATCCGCGTCAAAGAACGCCCCGTCCCCTCGCTCTCGGTTCTTTCGGCCTTTGCACTTCCCTCGGGCCTTGCCGCTCACGAGCGACACGTGGCAGCACTTGCTGTGTGCGCGCGCAAAGCCGCACTTCCCCTTATCGAACGACGCGTTCGTGGGCTTCGGACGGAGCACAAACGCGCCCCAGGTGCGGCGCGGAACCTGGGGGATCCCCCGGACGCCACTGGGGCGTTTCACCGGGCGGAAATTGTCGATGAGGAGGTCGGTGTGCCATTCTTTGGGCTGCAGCGCGGGGCTCGTGGAACTCCCCCGGGGAGGAAATGGACTGTAGGAAGAAAAAGCGCGGACCCTGCCGTGCTTGACGCCCTGCCTCCGCATCCTGGACACTGGGGAGCACCAATTCAAGGAACTAATAACTTCGAATTTAGTTACTGCTTTGTTGAGCAAAGAAATGTTGAATCAGCTTTTGCATCTCGTAACAATTTTAGGCAGCCCTGGGAGATTGTCGTCAAGCACAGGTGCGGGGGAGTCATGGTGGATGAGGTTTCGGTAGAAGGGCCTTCAACGACCAACGGTCTTCGTAGCCAAACCCTTTGCCGCACCAGATCAAATAGTAATGCAGCACCGATCGTTTTCCCCTCCTTACGAAGCTAATAACTGGTCATACACAAAATCTGCAACATCGCCTCATTGGGTCAATCTCTTCAGATCTGCGCTGAACAATGTGAACAAGCGACTAGGCTTTTTCCTTTGAATTCAAGTTGTTGATGGGACCATATATGGCGACCTTTGTAATCCCCTAAGTGATTTGCTGGTTCGAAAAGTTCCTGGGTGCATGCAAGTTTTGACGTCATGACCAGGGCCAATCGCTCAGTGTTATGATACTCAATTTTTTTTCAGGACAGCTGATCAGTGTTATGGTGATCAGCTCAAGCTTACCCGTCTCTACACAAATGCCGGAAGCTTGTTCTGCTCTCCAGTTTGCGAATTGCTAGCGGTCCACATCTCACCTTGTAGCAATATTCTTGAGGTTGGCCCTTGCCCGGCTCAGGGAATAGGTCTGGTGAAAGTCTGCTCTATACACTAGCTTTGGTTAACAGATCCTCCCCTTTGCTTTTCTACATATGCGGCGTCCGTGAGGCACGATTCGCCCCGAATAGAGGGTAGAAAAAGGCTTGCGCAATCCGAAAAGCAATCCGTTTGATCAATCCGGATAAGCTGTTTGGTGTCTAATCTTTCGAGACTGTTTCTTGAGCAGATTGGAGCGTACCCTTGCTCGAGAGTGAAGCAGACGTCGCGGACCGCAGACGTCAAGAGCTTCGGGGGAAGTGACAGTGACGTGACCGATTTATTCCAATCGATTTCGCGCTGACGACTTCAATTTAGCAGTAAAGTCTTTGGGGGATCCCTCTAACGGAGCCCGGAGGAGGGGATCCCTTCGATGGCGCATATCCAGGCTCGTTGACTGTAACTGTACGGAACAATTGCGGGCACGGCGCATACGTGTCGATCACGCAACCTGAGGTGAGAGAGCTCGAAGACTGATGATCACGTTACCCACTGCAACTTAAACGTCTTTTTATGGTAGCTTACTGCCCATGCGGGTTACGAGTGGTGTGCCATGTATCATAAGAACCATCCTTCCCGACTCGGTCCATCTAGCTCTTTGAACGAGGGTTGATCATTCAACTTCCTGATAGTGACATCTCACACGCATCAGCTCCTATTCTGAAAGGCAACTCTCTCGCCTTCTATGTCCAGCGCGGAGGATGCGCAGCTCCTCTCTACGACGCTTCAACTGCGGCTCTTGAGAAAATAACACTAATAACTTTTTAAGAAGAGCATACAACAGTAACTTCTCAAGCTGTCGAGCAAGAACGAAACAAGCTGGTGAACCAGATCGGTAGCTGTCGCTTCTAAAGCTCGCCAAAGGTCATCGAATTGTCACAAAGGAAAATACGAAGAGGATTTTATAGTCAAACAGGCACAGCTTTCATTACCAAACAATCCCAAGTTTCCATTCAGTTTCCAGGCGTGTCGTCAAGACGAGCCGACTCTGAGGATTTTGCAGAACGCTGTCAAAGTCCAACGTCATAGATACGTCTGAAAAGTCTGAAAATTTCGATCGCCAGACGCCAGGAACTTTTTAATCATGAGCCGGTCCATATTACGGGCCTCGACGGTGATGCTCCATTCTTCAAGGTTTGCAGTTGATCTTTAGAGAAGGGAGCGTACTGGCCCGTAGTGCCAGTGGCTTGGCATCCACAAAGCCAGCAGTCTAATCTGCCGGTCGCAAGTTAACTCTGACCAGGTCACGCTGTGACTGAGTCGTGGCAAAATTACAACCACTTCTGCAGGTTTACTGAGGCTGAGAACCAAGGTGGGTGCGAGGGAGACCCGGCAAGTGATTGAGATTCATAAAGGAACGCTGAAACGAACCTGAGTCGTTTTGAATTGGAATGTAATTGAACAGGGCTAAGTCGATGAATTTCGATCAACAACGTTGTGAGATGCTGCGAAATAGCAACAGGCGTCTTCAATCCGCTGGGACTTCACGAAAAGAGCTGGCAATCTGATAGAGAGGTGGGGGCTCGTCTCGGCGAGACTGGTCACGATTCCCGTTCTGTCGCAAGCCATTAGTGTCCGTCGAACAACACTACCGGTCTCAAAAGCAATCATTTCGAAAAACTGCACTCTATAGATTGAATAGTTTTCGGGTTCGTTGCAGTACGAAATTACGTCGCCCAGCCATTGATGCCGTTCCAGGACCTTCCGCTTCTTGACTTCTTGCGTCCAGTCTGCCCCTTGATCGGAGTTTCAAGTTGCCAAGCGATTGGCAGAGGCGAAATTCGCGGAAAACTTTCCAGATCAGATCAGATCAGACCCTCTATATTTTGGCACCCCGCTTCGTCGCACTCCAGAATATTCATGTCTCTGCCACGTGGCTGGCCGTCCTATGTCACATTCTTGATCTTCGATCCAATCAAGTCTTTTTTTCTTTTGAGCGACGGCAGAACCTGAATCCGTACTTAGAATACGGCAATACGGGGAAGTCTTAAACCACTGCTCTGACCTCGCCTCCGCGATTATGCATATCGCCGCGTTTTGCAGGTATTCAGATGCTCTCGATGGCTCAACATCTACCAGATTGAACTCAGAGCCAAGCAGAGCACACACATTATTCCGTTGGATGGAATCTGGGTCTCTCCGTTCGAATTCCCGGTCATTAATCGCGTCCAATCTTGGAATTGATTATGAACACATACGATCGAGTTGGACATATTGAGCGGCTTTTGTCAGGTCAAGGCCCTTTCTGATCTCTTGTCTTAGTTTCCTGAATCTGTGCTCCTCTTTACAAAATGTTCGTTATCATAAGTATGGGACTCAGGACCATGCGATCAAGTTCCTTCCCCTAATTCGCAGGACCGAGAAACCCCTTCCGAATCCTTCGTTCATTGACACAAGGTTGCACATCTGTCTACTTTCTGCCTACCACTCTGCTGCAGCTCCTTGAAGCTGCTTTGCAAGCAAAAATATCTGGTTTCAAGCCGCGCGAGAACTGCATACGATCAGATGCAACGTCTTTAATTTTCCTTTTTCAACTTCCAAAATTGCTTTCCGAGTCCATGCTGCTGTTCAAATTAAAGATACCAAAGGGAAGATAACCTATGCGGGTTTATATATGTCATCGGAGATCTGCACATCGTGAGTATATTAACTACGCCAGCTTCATTTTGCTGGCGGCGGGCTGGCCGTGCGGCCGCCGCCCGCAGTCCCGGGCCGGGCCGGCCGCACGGATGACGTGGAACTTCAGTAGGACTCCGAACAACCCGGCGCTTGAGCCGGGTGTGACTGGTGACTGCAGGCTGTCGAAGTCGGACTTGGCACAGTAGATAGATAGTACCTAGGATACCGGTAGAGTGCCTCAGGCTCTGCCAATCACAGTGACACAAGCGCCTGGAGTCGCTAGTCGCTCAGGACCGGGGAGAGAGAGATTCTAGTGCATAAAGTGTCACAGGATTGGGCCCCGAGCACTTTTTGACGGTGGAACAGTGCTGACATCACGTACAGGTACGACCTTATCCAAGACCAGGTAATGATTGAACCCGGGCACAACGAGGCAATCGAAAATAACAGTATAGACCCTCGAACTTTAATACAATAAATTCGATAGCTACAGTTCAGGAGTGGTATAAGCTCCCAACAATTGCAGTAACTGCGGCGAAAACTCAACCCAATATTGTGCCTGCTCCGGACCCGGGCGCACCCAAAACCCCCAAATTGAAACCCTACCCGTCCCAGGGTGATGGCTCACAATTCCTGCCGCTATTATCTGAGGGTATCAAGTAATATATTGAAATCGACAATTTTCGATCTACTGTCGATCTACTGTTCGATCTAATGAAACTTCAGTCCCCCGCCCGGAACTTCCGTGTGCACATCGCAGCCCCGCGGCAATACTACTAGTACTACCGAGTCTGTACTGTACAGTGTACGTCGTACCTACGACGCTACTAGGTACTCCGGCAGCCTTCAGAAATTATAGAAATTATCAGCCTGATCAGCTAGAAAGGAATGCCGGTCCAAGTGTATGGAACTTTAGAAGTAGGAAAGGATGAATGTGATTCACTGATTGCCCACTGATTGTCTAGGCGAGGTAGCAGCTTCAATACGAGGCTACTACAGTAGCGGCTGCCGCTGGCTTGCTACAATCCCGCTACAATTCGGGCCTCCCCTCAATCAGCAACCTGCAAATTTTTACTTTCTCCAAGCTGTTCAAGCGCACAAGAACAACTCTGGCACGAAGCTGATTGTTGAGGAGCTTTTGGCTGGCGCTTTCCCAGCTGCTACTTCCAGCTGCAAACCATTGCGGTCCGCTTTTTGGCCTCTGGCTGGTTCTGCAGCTACTTATATACAGACGAGAATCGACTGCCTGCATGCATTGTCGCCACTGCAAAAGTCTGCAGTGGACTGACACACAGTGATTGGGCTATAGGGAAGCACATCCGCGTCATTGCCTGACAGCTGCAGGTTTTGAGTACCAGCTGAAGTGGCGCTGATTGCAGCGCGGAGTTGTTGTGTTGCGCCAAGCGACGGTGGCGCTGGCGGGATCTGCTAAGGTCAGTTTGTGCACTCAATCTTTGAGCACTTGGTTAGTGACCAGTCGATAAATAGAGGGGGGCCTGATCTTTAAAATGTTGGTGCAGCCAGCTCGGATTCTACACAAGGAGATTTTGCAACCAACCCAACCCGGTTAGGGGCATTCCATGGGCACTTAACCAGCTTTCTCTGGAAAAAGGGCATCTGACAAAAGCGTAACCAGGTAGCACCTCCCCCTGTGATACAAGTCCCCAGGCAAGGCAACTCCTTTGTCATAAGCAGTGCAGCTTTCTGGCTTCTCTGAAGCAGCTCAGGACAAAAGTCTTTTCTTTTGGGCTTTGCACATAGGCGCCAATTCATAGGGCGCATATCTAGGTAGGTAGGTTGAGTTGGCGGCTAGGCTATGCTATGGCTGATAGGCTATGCTATGCTGTGATGGGCGGACAGGCGGACCCCGTTGGGCTTTTAGCCAGACCATCAACTTGTGCAGGCATGCCAGTTTGGAATGCACCGAGCTGCTAGTTCCCAAACAGCAGAGTGTACAAGATGATATTGGTTTCTAGCTCATGAAGGTCCTTGCCTGGGCCTTTGCTCCAATCTGATGTTTCGTAGGTCCCTTTGTCAGCCACTGTTTGACCAGACGTCGTGGGCCTGCGCCCAGTTACAGAGAATGACCTGCAGGAATCTTTCCAAAGCTTGCACCTGATTGGCGCAACTTCTTTCTGCGTCACCTATTTCTGAACGAGTCTGAATGAGACTCACAGTTTTGCGTTTCAAGCACATTCTCTTGGCGGCTCTCCCCCTCCCCACCTTGGCACAGATCGATGCCCTTTCAACGTTCGCTCTCTCGTGCTTGACAGGGCGGTCGTCGCGCCCTCCTTCCGGATGTGTCCGGCAAAATGAAGCCAGCTTTCGGCCCCCGGACATTGCTCCACCGAATCCGTGGCCGCCTAGTGTTCTTTTTCGTAGCCCTAGTCCTCGGCTGCATCTGCCTCGTCTCGAATAAGGCTGTCGGCCACCTGTTCTCCATTCCACCCCATTCCACAGCCCCCGAAGCCGCCGACTCGGGCGACTGGAGCACGTATAAGCACTGCTTCCGGCCGGATCGCTTATCCCCGCGCCGCCCGCGGGCGATTGCCGAGCAGACGCAGTTGTACCACCTCGCGGGCGCCCAGCTATCCGAGCTCCTCCCGCTGCAAACCGCACACGTCGGGGGGGGGATCCCCTGGTCCGCTGTCACGGAAAAGCACCCCTCGCTGTTGACGCACGAGATCGTGCGGGAGTCCAAAGAGACCCCGGCACAGGCCGCCCGCTGGTCCATAAGCACTCCCCCCGAGGCGGACGGTTTTCTGCACGTGCTGGTGGGTAAATTTCCGTGCGCAGAGCACGGGCTTTGCGCGCTGCCGTGGCTAATCCGCCCGAATTCCACGGACATGCGGTCTCTCTGGAACCACTTCCTGGAGAATGAGTACGGCCTGCTGCTGGACGCACAGGTGAGGAAGAAGCCGGATTCTCAGTTGCGTCTCATGGGCAGAGATCTGGTTCCTTTGTAGTGGCCAATGGTGCGGGACTTGGGCGCCGTGCTTTTATTGGTGCCTACAGGTAGCATCACATTGGATTGCAAATGGACGAGACAGTGAGCGTTTCCAGCGAAGAGAGGTCGTTACCGCTGTTTCATCGTCTTGTCGGAGTCGCTGCCTGCAACCTTAAACTTAATTCCGACCGAAATTCGCCTTAATCCGACTTTCAAGCACCTGTAGTCGAATTATGGTTCTGACTGGATATAGGGTGTACTTAACCCAGCTCATCAGGTCGAAGCGCGTAACGTGCACGTCCTCGCTTGTTGACTCGCAGCTCCACTGTGTCCCCGCTTCGAATCTAGCAACAACACCATGCGTTCTCTCTATGCACGTTCAAGTCTCCCGTCCTACCCTCGCAGCCTTCAATTTAGGCAGACTCAGGAGTGACTCGATTATGATGTCGTCGTTCAAGTGACAGGTGCTTTTGAGCGCACACGGGATGCTGATTATTAAACTAACAATATCCAAGGCGCAGAGTGCAACTTTCTGCGATGCATCCTATGGCCTTCATCGGTTGATTTCTGGACGATGGGATTCCGAGATTGAAGACGGCCGTTAAAAGTGCCTGGCCGTTATGATGATCGTGTAACCAGTCTGCCCCCCCCCCTCCGCCGCAGAACTTCGACCCCGAGTACATTCTCGACGCCGGGGGGGTGGGCATGGCCCCCGTCTTCTTCGCACTCCTGTACCCCCAGGCGACGATTCTACGACTGGACCCCCACCCGAGCAACTTCCACGTGGGGCTCCTTAACTCCCTCCGGCTGCCCAACATCAAGCAGGTTAACCTCGGGTTATGGGACAAGGAGACCACGCTGCAAATGTGCGACAACGTGGACATAGAGTGGGGCCCCGACTGGCCGTTCGAGGGGTCGCAGCAGCAGGCGTACTTCTCCCGAGAGCCCAGTGTGAGTGGACAGAAAGAATATCTGGCTTTTGTCTCAATGCAGGTTCCGAACCAGACACAGAATTTGTCAAACAAAGTCTGAAGCATGTCTGAAGGTTTTTCTGAATGTTGTCGGACCTGTCTGGAAGGTTGCTCCGGCTGTGGCTGAGACATGATTTATTGATGTCTGAACCAGCCTGATCCCGGTCTGAAGGTTGTCTCACGGTCGGACAACCGTCAGACAGGAACCAAACGAGGGCTTTCTCTCGGTACCTTTGATTCGCAGGTCGTCGCCCGTCGAAGAAGGGGCCTGCCCCCGTTTTGCTGGGCTCAGGATCCGCGACTGTTTGTTGTGGGCTCTGTTTGCTGTTATCGGAATCGGGCCTCGAGAGAACTTTCGAAGTTAAAAAGTTGGTTGTGGTTGTGGTCTTTCCGGACTTTCGAGATTTATCTTGTTGCGTTCTGAGTAGGCCGGACTTCCAAAACCCTGAACGCGTTCAAGAGCTTATTCTTTACGGATCATAATCTGCTCCTCAGAGAAGCTGGGCTCTCTTGAACTTACAGCTACTTCAAAGCTGTTTGAAGAGGGACCGGATCTGAGCGTTGCGCGAGATTATGGCTTGTCCAGTCTGAAAACTCGTCCCCTCGCTATATACGGCTGTTTGGGAGAAAACGCTCTACGGATAAAGCTAGGCTCGAGGGTTTTGAGTACGTCACGCAGCTTGTTTCGGGGCGCTCCAGTTTGTCTTGAGGCGAATCTTTGACAAAGTGGCTGCAAACTTACAAGTGGCTTACCTACGGCTGATGAAGGATCTGCTGGAGCACTTCGTGACTCATCGTGACTCTGAGTTCTCAGCCGCCTTCCATTCGAGCCCAGTTTTCGTTTCGTCCGGTTCGAATGATTGAGTATTCCGTCTTGCAATGGCCCCGGCCATTAGCCGGAGGACTCACGTTTCGGCCGTTCTCAACGACAGTCCCCAAAGAATGGCTTTAAGAGCAGAGGCCCTTATTACAAAGTCCGGTTTCCAAGATTATTCGCGCTCTAAGAACTGGCCCTGGTGTCAAGATCAGCACAAATCCTTTTTCCTTCCAGAACGGGCGCTGAGCTTCATGCTCCGTTCCTGTACTGGAAACGGTCTTAAAACGGGTCTCAATCTGCTATCGGTTGATCGATGAATATGAAATCAGATATGAGATTGCCAACAGATCGAGTTGAAAGTACCAATTCAACGTAGGTTGTTATTGGGCACTACCAATGGCCACCGTCTTGCTAACGAGGAACCCGATCAATCTGTGTAACCATTACCTCACCGATGTTACAAGCCGGCCTTTGGTAAGGCAGAATGATTACCTCACCGAAGGTAACGGTTACCCCACAATATGTGTTACCTCACAACTTGTAACAACAGGACCTCACCGGAGGTGACGTAAGAATTCGGCCTTCGGTGACGCAAACTGACAATCGAACCGACAGACACGAAATTCCAAGACCCATTCATATATGCGCAGGACCCCCCTTGCAAGAAGGTGGCGGTGGATGGGATCCACGTGGCGCGCTTGTCGTCCATCATGCAGACGTACAACATCCCGCGGTTCGACCTCATGAAGGTGGACATTGAGGGGGCGGAGTTCCGGGCGTTCAAAGAGCCGAGCATGAAAAGGTGAGAAGGTCGGCCGAAGCAGATAGGGACTTAGCTCGTTTCGGTTTTCAGCTTCGCTTCTTTCGTCAGAGGGGGCAGCGGTTTGGAGATTTAAAATGAAACCCAAGCAACTAACCTGCTCGTCTTTGAAGGACGAATCGCTTGTATTGTCGGGCAACATTTCACCAACGCTAGCCTAGTCGTGGCGACGGATTTGCCGGTGACGACATGTGACGTACAACCTGGCGCAGCAACCGGGTGCTCTTCCTCCACGGCGGTATTGGCCCTTGACCATGGATGGTCAATGGTCTGGGCTATGGGCTGGTTACGAAAGGGTCAACCGTCGATAAAATCTACCGGACTTGGGCGGTAACCAGCCTTGATATAGGGTTAAAGCTCGGTTATTTGCTCCTTGACTATAGACTCGAATCTGGTAAACAGCCTGGTTAATAGCCAAGATCTCCTGTGTTTTCTTAGGATACTTTCGGAGACAACCCTGTTCCTAGCGGAGCTCCACGACTGGGTGATCCCCGGGGCGGTGAAGAGCGTGCGCGACGCCTTCCGCGCGGTCGGCGGCTTCACGCACTTCGCCTACGACGAGAACGACGCGTGGATCAGGACGCGCGCAATCAGCGCGTGCCACGTGGAGTAGCTTGGAA
Organism: Klebsormidium nitens; assembly: GCA_000708835.1. Taxonomy (NCBI): domain Eukaryota; kingdom Viridiplantae; phylum Streptophyta; class Klebsormidiophyceae; order Klebsormidiales; family Klebsormidiaceae; genus Klebsormidium; species Klebsormidium nitens. Next base: position 46,095 of record DF237507.1, read on the forward strand.
CGAGTTGCGCTCAAGCTGCACCTTAAACTCGCACCCAAGATGTTGCACGGCCAGTCTGCAGCTCATTAGGCGCGAAACTTGCCGAAGTCGACGATATGTCAAGTTCTCGGCCTTTGTGGGAAGTATCGAAGCATCCGTCGAAAACAACATCTTAGGTACGCGATTAAGGGGCCCGAGCTTGGTCCCATTTTCATATGCGCGCTTCGCTGGCCCTCGAGAGAAAGAGGAGGGGCTGGATGGAGGCCCCCTTTCCGCTTGAGAAAATCAGGCAGGTCTAGTTACAAGAATTGAGCAAATTTTGTTTGAGTCGACGTTTCGAATCCCAGGATAGATTGAGTGAGGAATAGTCTTTGCCAGCATCAGCTGGTGTGAGTCAGTCATCTTCGGCTCTACATGTAGGGTAGCGGACCCGTAGCGGATGACGTAGTCGTGTAACAAAGACGGACTAGCTGACTGCCAAATCGATTTTTCTTAGAGAGTTGCAGCATCAAGGACGCAGTACTCTGATCCTGGCTGGTTTTTGCATTCGCTCAACCGCCCCTCCGGTTTTAAGATTGGTCACTTTTTCGACGTCACTGCGACGCATGATGAAACCTGACACTTTGAATCATGGCCCATTTTTGAGAGCGGCCAATTATAGAGCGGAACCGTATTGTAGAAAAACCGTATCCTTCGAGAAACAAAACGTGCTGAATCCTCATGCGGTCTTCCTAAAAGGGGAGCTGTATATTAACACCAGTAGCGATCCTGTAGCATAGCCGTAGACCAAAACCAGTCCCACTCTTATGAACAAGTGCAATCCCGGCAGTGACGGCAGTCGAGAACCGGGGAGTCCCCAGGGATGTTCTCGTACTCATTTGCTATGGGGCCTCGCGCGATTCCAATCACATTTGAGATCCGGCCCGGGCCGGTTTGGGCTAAAGTACTTTCTGCCACGCGGCTGGCCGTCGTATGACAGATTCTAGCTCTTCGATCTGGCAATTATCCCTTCTAAATGTCCGAGCTACACGAAATCATAGTCCGTCGACTTTTTCATCCCGAATATGTACAGATTATCTCTGCCTGAAAGTCCATTACAGCAGGAACAGAAACAGAACCGATTCCTTATGCAAGGCCGGTTTCCGCTTTGCTTGTCAGCGGTGGGTCAAACTACCCGGATTCCGAAGCAGACGAGAATCAAAGTGACAAAGATGCGACTTTCGGCCGTGCCAGCACATGAATGCAGTTCCGGAAGGGCTAGGTTCAGTAATCTGGCCTCAATCATATCGCCAAGCTTTTTAGATTTGTCACAATCTGTCATGATCCAAAAGGTAGCAGATCAAAGTGCAAACGCACGAGAGCACATGCACGCGAATAGTTTTTTCCTCTACATTTTTAGTACTTCAAGGTTCGTGTGAACGCATGATTTACCAATGTGGGCGGCTCTCATCAGGTCGAGGCCGCCGTTCTGATCTTCTGCGGTCTGCATATCTCATCCTTTCCTCTTGTTTGCATTTTATCGTTTATCATGCGCTGGATCTGGGCTGAATATTCCAATTCCTCCACAAAACCGACTTCCTGCAACTCTTTCGTCTCATTCACATACGGCCTTGAAAACTGTCCGCTTTTCACTACCATGCTAGTCTGGCTACTCTCGAGCTACGTCCAAGAAATCATGTTCCTTCTCACAGCCAGCCCCACGAACCGTCCGATTCCACGGCCGAACCAGCGTCCGACTTTCCATCACCCCCGTTCACAAACTCCCAGTCATAATCCTCGGACTCGTTGATCTCGCCTACCAACAATGCACCCGAGCGACAGGCCTCTGAATCTTCCACGTCTGGTCTCCGTGCCGGCAACCACTCCTCTTTGCAGACTTCACTCCCGCACTGATCGACGCCAAGGCTCCCGGCCACTCTGACGTCCCCCTCTCCGTCGCCGCTGACGTCACCCCAATCTTGGCTGACGTCACCTCTCACCGGCCCCACACCGCCTCTCAGTCCACCACCATTCCGAACGGGCACGACCCAGTCCGGATCGAAGAAGGACTCGTCCCCGCGAGCGCTTGCGCGCGCCCTTGCCCTTCCCCCGGGACCTGCCCAATAAAAGTTCAATGTAGGTAAAGGAAGCTTTAGGTAAAGTAAGCCAAGCAGACTGGGAAAGGTCGGGTTAGTTTGGCGGTTAGGGTGGGTCCGACGGGTGCGAAGCGGGTGATTTTGACGGTTGAGTTTGTAGTGTCAGCCTGGGAGCTTACTATACCCAGAGCTTACTTTACCTGGATCAAAAAGACTTACCTGCCCACCGGCCAGCTCTCGTGGCAGCACCCACAGCGCGGCCGCCCGCACTTTCCGGTCTCGTACGAGAAGTTCGTGCGCTTCGGACACAGCGCGTACGCGGCCTCGCCGGATCCCCGGACGCCCGTGGGGTGCGCGAGCGGGCGGTTGTCGTAAACGATTTGCGTGTACCACTCTTTGGGTTTTGGGTTGATTGGGCTGCCGCCGAGTGGGAAGGAAAAGACGCTGGAGCAGACGCGGATCCGCCCGCGCTTGAAGCTTTCCCGCCGCATCTGGAAAGCGATTAAAGTGTGCAAAGTGGGGAGTCAGTTTCTTTGCGTGACGAAGATCTTGCTCGAGAGAAGGGTGTTCCTGTCCCAGCGATACAGAGGACAAGGTGGACTAGTCTCTTTGGATGAAGGCTCAAAAAACCAAAGTATATGAGAGGCTGTTTCCGAATCCAAGGGCTGATCAAGGGCGCATGTTTGCAGGTTCATGAATGTATTGAGATTTGGACGCCAACGATTGTCACGTATATGCTTCGTCCATTTCACCATTCCCCTGCATGTCCAGTTTAACTGCAAGTTTCAGTTGGTGTTCGTAAGGCCAGTCCTACTAAAGGAGATTGAAAAAGTTGTATGCAACAGTTAACTTCTTAAGGAGGATCCTAAAATGAGGTAGATCTAACAATCGGACAGCACTGATAAAGACGAATAGGCACGCCCGGGGGCTCACTGATCCTGTCACTAAAGGAAATGGGCCGTCTCGAAGTCAGAGTCTCAAAGATGGATCTGTGTCGGACTGGTACGGACTTGTCTCGTTCCTAGCTGATAATCCTTGTACAGGACTTATACTACTGAAAGCCATAAACGGGACCTTTAATCAGAAGTATCTTTTGGATTCAATATAACGGATCACAGAACCTGTCGTGACTCTAGAAACAGATCGTGGAGAGTCGGTTGGGTCAAACCTAGGCCTGATCAGACTGCAACTTGCCGTGGCTACTAAGGCCTGAAGTATTTGTAAAGTTTTGCCCTGCTATATATTTACGTCAAACCCAGAGAAATGAAGGGAAGAGATGACGACCCTTTCGACTACTCGACTTCATACACTTGGCAAGGTGGAACAAGTCTGGGTTCCAGCTTGCACATATGCGTTTGTCATTTGCTGTTTGACGACTCAAGTCCCTGGCAGATCAGCTCATACAGCTCAGAACTCAAACTGCCCAAGAGACTGCACAAAGATTTAAGGCATTTTTACTCGCGTTTCAAGCTATGAAGACCGAATAGATCCTAAGCCCATAGGAACTGCCAGTGGGAGTCTTACCTCTCCTCAGCAAACCGGCGCCGCCTGACACCGGCCGCGTGCGGCGCCGCAGCGCTCCAATCTGCCCCACTGGAAATCAGTCTGGAAACGTTGCAGGCGCCATTTTCACCGCGCACTGGTCAATCGGCAGGAGTTGCAGTGAGTTTGATGGCCGTGTTTGCCAGCTTCCGGGACTACATGTGAAGGGCGCTCGAGGAGGAGGAGCTTTCAGCGGTGGGTTTCAAACAAGCAATCTAGGAGTGAAGCTGAGGAGTGCTTCATCTTGTATCTCTGACGCATCTACCTAGGGCAGGCTCCGCGTAACAGGGACGTGACCGCAGTTCACGAAGCCTGCGCAGGTCAAGGTACGCGACCACGCGGCCGCCCAGGCGAGGGCGCGCGTCGTGCAGGGTTTGGACAGCAGCTGAACACTTGCGCCGTTTTTGGTCGAAAACCGGCATACCCTGGGGGCCAAAAACAAGCGGGGAGGGTGCCGGGGATGTTAAACGGCACGTCACGGCAGGACTGCAACCTTTATTGATAGGGCCCACGCCGGTAAGCATGCTTTT